>CABFOW010007143.1:0-26212 GCA_902141385.1 Timema californicum | reverse complement strand
GAGCTAAATTTGTTACGTATATAATTTGAAGAGGCCATTGCCTCTAAATGAAATGACGAGAAAACGGCTTAGCCAATTTCAACAAACAACATTCATTTTAGAGGTTAGGGGCCCAGAATATTGGCAACAATAGTATTTTCCGAAGAAAACCTCAATTTTCCTTTTGAATTTCTAGTTGTTCTGTTGTGGACGAAGTGCCTGTGCTCTGTGATATGCAACTCTTATTTTCTACTTTGTGCTCTGCAGCTCTTCTTTTCTACTTTGTGCTCTGCAGCTCTTCTTTTTACTTTGTGCTCTGCAGCTCTTCTTTTCTACTTTGTGCTCTGCAACTCTTCTTTTCTTCTTTGTGCTCTGCAGCTCTTCTTTTCTACTTTGTGCTCTGCAGCTCTTCTTTCTACTTTGTGCTCTGCAGCTCTTCTTTTCTACTTTGTACTCTGCAGCTCTTCTTTCCTGTTTTGTGTGCAGTATTTTGTATTTTTCAGCTTTGTGTGAAACAGATCATTTTACTTTATCTCGACACCTTGCAGAGATAAGAATTATAATCTTTAAAAATAAATTAATAGTCCATTCATGTTAGGAAGGAATGACGCACTTTATTATTACAAAAACCCCACTACATAGTAGAATTCTGACAGGAAAAGAGGCCTTTCAGTTTATCTTTCCTACCATGCCCTATACAGTATATAGTATATTAAATCTTTATAAGGTAAAGATAATCTAATACTTATATATATGTATATAAAGGCCTACATTATATTTACAATATATACATATATACACAGTATTTACTAACTTTACTAGATCAAGAGCATGGCAAATATAGATATAGGCCCCATTGAGCTTAATAAAGGTAACACAGAAGAACCTTACATACATATTGTACATACGTACAGTACTAAGTAATCTCTTCTAAGGCCTCCCACAATCCATATTAGCTATTGTATCCATAGAGAAAATTCTAGATTTGTTGAATTCGACATCTATCACAAAAGAAGAGCCAAGCTCAGTAAGTTATTAAAAGAACTCCCTTATCATTAATATACTCAAAACAATAATGTTATACCCCAAATATTTAAACTTACACTATTCTGCTCTTTTTTTGTTTCTGTTGTTTTTATTGTTTTTTTATTTTGTGAGTTTTATCAATGCTTATTGAATGCTTATGTTTTAATACTACTCTTAATAAATGAAATGTATTATTATTTTTAGTAACTATATATCTGTATACTCGTATATAGTTACTTAGCTATGATTGTTGAATTTATTATACTAAGTAATTTTGTTCACATGTCAGGTACTTGTTTACTTTTCAACGTCTTGTGACTGTTTTCCAGAACCATAGTAACGGGAATTAAAGTTAAAATTTAAATCTAAATCGAATATCTACCAAAAGTGATAGAAGATCACATCGCTAATTGAAATTAATTTTAGTGAATAAAGACTAGCTTGAATTAGTAATTAAATACACCGTATGCTTCTCCAACAGGAGTCGCGAGGGCGATCTCTGCAAATCCACTGTCTAAAAAAACTTGTGACGAAGCTTTAACGTTGGCTTTAGGTTTCACCTCGCCTATAAAATATAGTGTTCACTTCACAATACAGACCGGAAGGGTTGAAGGAATATACCAGGATTAAAATATATCACCCTAGAAACTTAAACTCTAAGCATGTAATTAAGTTAAATAGTTAATATAGGTTACATTTTAAGGCAAGAAAGTAATATTAACTAATAACATCACATTTAAAAAAATAAACTGCTATTGATGCTATAATAACAAATGTATTAACATTTTTGTTTTAATTTTTAATGATGTTAAAGAGTGCTCTGTAAAATCAATCGTAGCATTTACTTATTTATTAATACACATTTTTACTTGGATAGAAAAGTAAAATTTTGATTGGATGTAAATTTATATATCATATTTTGCTAGCTTTTGAATAGCTATAGATATGTGGGTAACCCTAGATTTTATTTTATTTTTTATTTGAACCCTTTTTGTTTACTAAGCATTTAAAACGTTAAAACTAATTATTTTCATTCAGTTTTTAAAATAAAAAAGATAATTTGAATTGATTTGGATAATCTTGCTATCAGCTCATACACAATTGTATTTTAAATTCTATTCAAATAATTTAATAATAATTTAGTTGACCTAATTAATGTAAAAGCTATTTAGTGACAGATAAGGCAATGTGTTTTTAAAATGAATTGGTTTTGCAAACATTTTCCTCTACTGGATTTTATATTCCATCTGCTAGGTATTTTGGCTTCTACAATGAGCTTTAGATCTATTTGTTTCAAGGTAAATATTAAGATTTAAATAATATATATTTTTGTCTTTATCATATTCACATTCATTTATCACTCTCAACTATACATTTAATTTTTTATTATTATCTAATAGTCTTCCTCAATTTATTCACTCATCTGGTTTCTGGAAGATGGTGCTAGCACCAAAAAAAGGTTTATTCTATTTGTAGTGAATGGAAGAAAGTTTTGACACATTTAATAACGCCATATACTTATTATTTTAATCATTAAATGCGGCAAACTGAACTTTAAATAACAAAATAAATTTGACAATTTTTTTCATACTGTTGGATTATTCGTTTTGTAAAAAACAATTTTCTTACGACCACCGTTATGAAGAGTGGAAATGCCTAGCAAGTGCCAAAAGTCGAATTTTTCAAAAGACACAAAACAACTGATTATTTAAGTACATTACACTATCTCATCAAAGAATATTTAGCAGTACTTACCTTAGGCTAGAAGGATTGTATTGCGTAAGTTGCCATTATTTCATCTAATACCCTGTTTTAATTAATGAGATATAAATTTAGAAAGTTCCAAATGCCAATGATGACTGCCCTGAAAAATGTTCTAAGTTCCAAGGTATGATTAGAAAAAATTGCCTTAGTGACACATAAGAAATTAATACAACACACTCATCTTAGTGAATACCTAAATATTATTGATTTCAAGTGAATGATAATTAATCATAAAACAAAGTTTTAAATTATATAAAAGGACAATTAGCAAAAAACTACTTTAAATCACAAAATTACTAATTAAAAATAGTTACACAGAAAATATACCATAAATTTAGCCAACTTTTCTCAACAGAAAATCAAACTAAAAAATCGAACAAAATATTAGAGAGTTTCTTTTTGAAAATATACATATTCAATTTTAAATGTAATTGTCACTTTCCATGTCACCATTAATCAAGCTACTGTAGTATTCCTTAGCTCCAACATTCAAAAATGGTAGCATCTGATATAAATCTGGAATGGGTAGATGTTCGAATGGAATGTTTTTAATATCAGCTATGATTGGTTGTGCCTGTTTTAAGAACATTACAAGTTTGTCATTGTTTAAAATTAAGGCAATTTTTCTTGTACACAACTGTTGATGGATTATAGTCATAAATATTATAAACATACATTTGATATGGAAAATTTTGTAGTACTTATCACACTAGCAGTATCCAACATGATATCAAAGAAATTAGTAGCACACATCGTAACAGGGACTATAACATGCTATTACGTTGCACAGGTCTTTTGGAGTGATGACTTTTTATTTTATTTTTTTATATGTGATAAAAGTCACGATAGCCAATTACACCATATGAAACGCATGGTTCTGTTTTTATTTTGGCCTTTGAGTTGTCTCCAATCAAAGTAAGAGAGGTATTTTTGTATGATTAAGATGGCCTTCAGCAAACAGGAAACTATCTTATTGCTGTTCTGGTCTCTATGTCAAACACAAAAGAAAGCTAAATCCATATTTCCTGCATGCACTCCCCAGGTGGTGAATAAGGGGATGCCCAGCCCCGTTGGGGCTCTTGCTGACCCGGAACCACCGGATCCGGTAGTGGTGGGNAAACAGGAAACTATCTTATTGCTGTTCTGGTCTCTATGTCAAACACAAAAGAAAGCTAAATCCATATTTCCTGCATGCACTCCCCAGGTGGTGAATAAGGGGATGCCCAGCCCCGTTGGGGCTCTTGCTGACCCGGAACCACCGGATCCGGTAGTGGTGGGATATCCAGTGGGGTGGGGTACCGGGGGCGTAATATACCCAGGGTGAACCAACTAGTTGAACAACAAATGGTAGATTATATGGACATTAGGTTTAGGCACTAACATCGATGTAGTTAATAAATAAAAAGGAATTGTGAAATAGGAGAATAGAGTTAAGAAGGGTAGCACGCCCCAGTTTTTTAAATAGGTACTGGGGCTAGGTCTAGGATAATGTTCAGGTTGTCCCTTTTCACTTAGTTGAATATACGTGTTTTGTTAAGGTTATTATTCTAAGAACTGTTTTGTTGTTTATCTAAATTGTATTGACTGATTGTAGTACTAATGTTTTATTTTAACTATGTCTAAATAAACTAAACTAAACTAAACTCCAAAATTATAACAATTAATCTGCCTGCTGTAATACATATTAATATGAGCCAGAGTTGGTAGGTATATTACTTGTTGCAAGTCAATAGTTAATACAACGTTAGGCTGAACACAGCTTATTCAAGATGGTGATGTACTTACTGTAGAACGTTTATGAAAACCAGAACTACTGGATAGAGAACAACTGCCATCTAGAGGACTCCATAAGAACTAAGCTTTTGGTTAATTGGAACTTATAACTTTACTACTGAATTGGCCTTGGCATATAGAACATTTTTAAGGTTAAAACAAAATTCAGAAGAAGAAACACCTCAATACACTGTTGTATTCGCTTCTCGAAACTTGACATGACTTTGCTCAATTTACCTTGTTAAATTTATTCAACTTCAACCACAATTCTTTTTTTTAAGTTCCAGAGTTGTTTTTGGGTGAGTTGTCTAAAGAATTGTAGTTGAGTTTGAAGCAATTCACTAACATACATTGAGCAAAGTAATTCAAAATTGGGAGGAGCACGTTCAACAATGTATTGGATATAATTTTGACCATCATAGGGACATTGTTTAAAAAAATTGATTAATTAAAGTGTGTGTATACTATTGTCAAACTTTTGCTATGGCTCTAATTAATTAAAATACTAAATATATATTATTATTAAATATCTCAACCCTTTCTGCCCTACCCTGCACAGGTAGACAACTCTGAACTCTACAAATACTTTAAGGAACAAGCTAAAGTGATGATTTCCATATATTTTATTTTTCACATTATTAATGATAAATAATCATTCATGTATTAACTACTTTCATTTTAATATATATACTGTAATAATTCTGACTTGTTCTTGGTTTATCATATACTTCGTTTATTGTATTTCCTCATTTTAAATACAATTTTAATAAGATATTTTAAACTGTTTATTTTGATATAAATAATTTAGTTTAATAATTTGTTCGTCAGTCGGAAAAAGTAAAAATTCTGCTATTAATGTGTAGATCCGGTGGTGTAATTTCTGTATTTGCACTAAAACCACAACATCAAAGGTGGATTAAAGAGCTAGGAAAATCTACACTAGAATTATTCTGGGTAAAAAGATAAGACAATAAAAAAACCTTAAAAAAGGACATAATAAAAATATATCATCCTATTTATAGAGATGGTCTGCATTGAAAAATTGCTTTCGAGTAAATTTTTAATTGACTCTTTTTAACCTCTTTTTCTCAATAATCTGTTTTCTACAAGTTTATGTGCACTTAGCTTGTATCTTTAAAAAAATCTATTATTAAATATTAGGATAAAATTTTCGTTCTTATTTATGTTAAAAACCCAATATACATAATCGTTTTATTTTTGTAAGTTAACAAAATAATTTTAAAAATATATCTACATAAAAACATTTTTAGATAAGAAATCATGAATCAATCATTCAAAATATAAGCGAAATTTTAGGCGATTTTTAAATCTCACTAGTGCTACGTTTTATGCTGCGCATGCGCACAACGGACAGTTCACCCTCCTCTTCCAATCTAACCCCACCTAATCAGTGTGGCTGTGAAACGTGAGCTATATTGAAGAACGTGCGTTTAGGTTTCTTTGAGATGTTTTGTGTTGTTGGATTATCGTTCCAGAAAATGGTAGAATTCACCGGAAATTAACCTCTAAAGGCATATATCATACACCCACAACCGTTTAGTTTCCTCGTCATTATCACTGCTGCTGCTAACAACTCTTCCTCGCTCTGACCTCCAGAATAATCTAAACTGTTTAGATTATCCCTGATACACTTCGAATTACAAACAGCCATATTCTCTCTGAGACTACAAAATACTCTTCTAAACCTCTCAAATATAGCGTAGCTTTATGTGTGGATGGCTCTTAGAGCCACCGGTCCTGTGTCAATTGTGGCATGTGAGAAGATCTTTCCCGGGTAAATTGGTAGGCGTTTCGCTATCGCTCATAGAAAATCTCGTGTGCTGATAGATGCAGTCGGTTCAGAAAGAGCACGTTAAATACCTATAATATATGTCAAGATGAAAATTATTATAGTCAATTCATACGGTCGTTTTTACAAAACAAAAATTCTAGTTTATAATTTGCTCTTCAGTAGAGAGTCGTTTTTCAAATAAACTTAATCTACAGACTCACGAGTCTTACTACCCGCCTGTGTACACACTTGGGATGGGAATGATTTAGCTGGAATCTAAAAGGAAGAAACTCAAGAAATATAAATTGTTCATTTAAGCGAACCTTACCAACTATTTTAATTGGTTTTCACAAGCTTACGAGGCTTTAAGAAAATATTTTAATAACTTTTCTTAATGAAAACAAAATATTTTAAAAACTAATTTATTTTGATCTCTTTATCTACATTTAGTGCGTTATTAAAGTTTATTACAGACTATCTGTATATTTTTAACATGCTAACATTACTTTCATCCGACTCTGTTTTGAAAATATGTAAATTAACGTATAAAAGTTGGAAACAAAAGATGAGAGTTATTTTTTTGTATGTCCTCTGGTGGCCCTTTATTCGACTTGACTCATAAAGGCAAGCAAAAGAGGAAATGGAATCAACGCCCATAACGTCCTTTAAGCTGGCCATTACGGTAATTTTATATTGGAGTTTGTAAACTTTAAGGTGGGGATGTAGGAAGCACAAATTAGGGCCACCCCAAGAGGCAAGCGGGGTGGGCAACTGCCTGGGGCACAGGGCGCCACGCCATCGATGTCGTCTTATAAAATACTAATAATAATCTTTTAAAGAAATTCATACATTGCTCAGATATATTTGATACCAGTATTTGCTCATGGTTTCGCTCATATCTTTGAAACTAAACATTAATTATAAAACCTCTTTATTCTCTATCCCGTGGAGCTTAAAAAATCCGGCCATTTTCCTTGTCAACACAATAAAGGGAACCTGTATGCAATATTTCAGCTTTCTAGGTCCAAGTGTTTGGGTTGTGCGTTGATGAGTCAGTCGGTGAGTCAGGACTTTTCTTTATATATTTATATTTATAGATTGTACTGATTTTCTTTTCCCTTTGTCACGATTTGTGTCCCTGTTAGAACCAGTTGGCATGAATATAATAAATTCGTCCATATTGTAATGAGCTACTTTCAAGGACGTTAAAGAGGAGGATTTACTTAAATCAAAGTTCGCCCGCTCTCAAAATAATGCTCGAGGCGGTCCTACTGGCATGAGCATTGGGGTATTAAATTACACACTTTTTAAATGAAGAAAAAAGTTTTGTATTATATTACAGGACACCCTTGACAGCTATTCAACCAGTGTTGAGGAAACCACCTGTAGAAAATCAAACTCTATGATTGTACTGAAGAAATATTTGATATAAAATCTGCAAAACCACTGCCATTTACTCACGTTCTCTGCATCCCCACCTTAAGATAAAACTATTAATATGTAAGCGTTTTACTATTAATATATTACTGTAACAGAATAAAAGTTGTGAATTTTAAACTCAATTACAATTATCTGATGTCACCTAAAATTTTGAAAAATTAAATGCCCTAAACTCGGTTTCGAAAATGTAGTATGAACTCTAATTTCAAAAAGAGAAATTAATACAATACCTTCTAATTTAAAAATGGGCATATTTTCTTAAGAGACTTCAAACATTATCTTATAAAAATATTTTATAAATTGTCATGTGTACAATTTCTCAAGTGGTGTCAGCCTTAATTTGTGTGCCTCCTTTGTAAGGATCAACACAACTCTAAGAAGTGTAGGCTATATCGATGCTTTAAGCTACGTTTACTGATAATCTTGGAAAATATTCGTAAATTCTAGGCTGTGAACAGAATTGTATAATCATTTGATTACCTTTCTTTGAAAATGGTTGTATTTAGAAATGTACACATACCTTATTAACCTTGCTAAGAGGCCAAACACTTGTCCTGCCATCAAAACCAAATATTATAAAATATATTATTGTGACAAATAATTAATTGTATTTAGACCTATGATTGATTTTCATCAAGAAAAAGGAATTATTAATATCTAGGTAAGTATAACTGCAGAACTTTGAATTATTGTTATGAGCTATAATTTATGAAAGGAGCAGTTCAGGATTTAAAGCCTTACAATACATATATTAATTTTACTAACTTCACTAAAATTATCACTATAACTTGGTGTTCACCACATAACTCAGAACTATTTTTACTTAGTTTGATTTGAATTATAGTTTTTATTTAACAATTTATTACTAGGAATCCATTTTTTTTAATATGCATCTTGTTACGCTAATAAAATTCACTTGAATGTAAATATTAATATTGAAAAATGAAGATAATCCTTAACTAAATTATGACTTTCCTCTTATTTAAGTTATTTAAAAAAATTTTTTGTTGGTATAGTTATCTTAGTAATGTTATTTTATAACCAAACATTCAAACATTAAAGTAGTAGTGGTATACTGCCGCTCTTAGGAATAACACGTACTTCATGGGATTATTCGCAACTCTCAAGGGTCTTCCTTTACAACGTTGCCACGATCGTTCTGAAAGTGAAGAGAGGAAATCAATTTCTTCCCAAACTTTCAGCAGGGTGTACTGTGGGGGCTTTTATCCGTAAATGTCTGATATCCTCCCTCTTTTCACGCAGGTGTTGGTACATTTCCTAAAATATTTATCCTATACACACTTAAGCCATTAAAAATGTTGTTGTAACAAGTATAAGCCACGCTGCTGGTCGAGTGGTCAAAGTATTTGACTAGCATCAGAACTTGGGCCCGGCCGGATGAAATTTAGGTGTCTTTTTTTATCATCCTCACTTCTTTTCAATTCGATTTAACTTCCTCTTTACAATCTTGCACATCCCTAACCAATTATATAAGAGTCGTTAATATCCCTTGTGCTGGTCTCACCAATAGAAAATCCAAAGCAAACCGTGAATTTAACTCCTGTAGGCCTATAAGAAATAGATTTTATAGTGAACACAGAAAATGTTTGACTGTAAGCCATACAATTATCTTTTGGCTTTTGTATGTCTAAATTTCTTTTTGGCCTAAATATAATCTTTATATTACGACTTCAAATTATGAAGTTCATTAATCTCGGAATAACTTTAATATGTTTAACACTTTTTTAACTTGCAAAATATTTAGTATTCTCTTTGAATCTGGAAGATATTATTATTTTATATCTCCATCAGACTTTTATGTATCATAAAATGTTTGGGTAAATATATTTGGAATTTAAAGTACTTATTACTTGTAATATAATTATTATGTGTAATGTTCACTAATGGGTAAATTGTATAAAAAGCTTTGTTGGCGTGGAGGATTTATGATAAGTAAATCATGGGCTTTGTTTGAAAAAAAATGAGAAGTAGGTTATATGATCTTGACGTTTATAGTTAAATTCCTTAGGCTTGTGAATCATTTAATATCGTCCAATGTTGATATCCTTCAGATTGTGGATATTTTTGAAATGTTTAATGGTGGGAGTCTCTTTAACTCGTATAATACTGATATGGTTCAAATCTTTAAGTCCCTTTTTTACTTGGGCAATGTTTTGTGTTTACCGCTTGAAGCCCTTGTAGATTTGTATTATATTAGATTCTTTAAAATGTTCAAAGTCCTTGTGACTCCAAAAATATTTAATACGTTTAGGTCCATCCATACCTTGTCTGATTTGAGCATGAGAAAACATGCAATTAAATATTCTAAATTTTGATAATTTGTGGAACTTACTATTTGGGTTATGCGATACTAATAATGTGAATATAGTTAAAACCCTTTTGTATAATATCGCTAGATTTATATATATAGTTTATATGTATCTAATTTATCAAATTTATAATTCATGATTTACCTGTTGTTTATAAATAAAATATTGCATTTAACTAACTTCTGATGTTTCTCTCCTGTTATTTAAACTATTTTTTTAGTTTACTAAATATTAAATATTCTTGATTTCTGGTCTATTGATTCCCTTTTTTGCCTGGCACGATAATTGCTTAGTGGGTTTTCGGGAAACAGGAGAAACTATATTAGAGTATGTTATATTTACCTCTTAAGGTACTATCGGCTTACTCTGCGTTTATCCTATTTTTTTAAATACTTTTAATAATTGTATTCCCACCTTTGTCCTGGTGGACTAAGGAAGGGATTACATCATAATACTAGCTAGTGTATATATTCTTTTAATGGGGTATCTATAAAGTACATTTGTTGCTTTTAGAACAAAAAATTAGCAACAGAGAATAGTAACCAAACTATACATTATATATAAATACTAATATTTTATTGGTTTGAATTTGGATACAAAATGTGAAAGTAGGCAGACTAATACACAGTGTCAAAATAGAGATATTTTAAAAACTTACCTCTCTCTTGAAGATTAATTTATGTCTTCTCAATACACAAAAATTTGAACTCATAATTGTTGGTGCCAATGTAAAAGAAATAAGAGTGTCATGGCATAAAAAAGTTGTTAAAGGGCAGTAATTAAATCAAATCAAAAGTATTTACTATTTTTTTTCTACCACATTTATTCCATTTAATATTTATCCCGTTTATCTTTTTGAAAATTTTTACCAAATTTGCTCTATTTGCAACTTTTATAAATTTTTACTCTCACTTCCTTAAAGTAATATCCTTTTTGCCCCTTTCCTCTCATTACCCTTTTACGCTTTCTACCTCTTTTAGTCTGTATTAACTATTTCCATTTTAATTTATTCCACCTCATTTGGATCTTTTGACATTTTAAAAAATCCATTTTTATTTCACTCACCATTTAACACTTTATTCCATTTTAATTTTATATTAGATTTATTTTTTATCCTTTTGCTCTCTTTAACCTGTCCAAGCGATTTCCCTTTTAGTTTATTCTACCCCATATGGATCGTTTGCAATTTTTTTTTCAAATATTTACAATTTTCTTTTCCCTCAACTTTTTAAAAGTTTATACCCCTTTAATTTGATTTTAGATTTACTTTTTATTCTTTTTGTACTTTTTACTATTTTTGCTCAAATGCGCAGATTTTGAAATTTTGGATATTATTGCAATTCTTCTCTTTTGGTATTTTTTTTATTAAATTAATTGTTTGTACCTTTTTCATTTTTGGCCTTTTGCACATTTACACTTTTTATATTATTTACTTGGCATAGTCCCGGAGAAATATTTTGGGGTAAAAAGGGCACAAACATGTTAAATCAGTGTACTTATTTATAATTTTAATACTATTTTTACTATTAGGTTTTCCGTCTTACAACAGGTCTATTCCTCCTGCAGCTCCCAGAATTTTCTTATTTACTTCAAGTCATCTAATATTTGAAATCTCCTTCTTTATTATCTCTTATTTACCTCAACATTTCCTTCTATGACATCGTTCAAAAGACAATTCCTCCTAAGGCTTTGTCCAATATAGTTTGCTTTGAGTTGAAGAATCAGATCCAAAATGCTTCTCTTCTTAAGATTTCTTCAGTTGTCATCCTGTCTGTCCACCTGATTTTCTTAAGTCTTCTTCATCACCACATTTAAAAGCTCTCTAAGTGTTTCTTTATCATCTTCCTAATAGTCCTAGTTTCTACTCCATGCAGTGTGATGCTCCAAATGTAGCATTTCATTAGTTTTTTCCTCGGTTTCAAACAAAATTTTCTGGTCAGCAGTAACAACTTCTTGTTGAAAGTTTCTTTTGTAATTACAATCCTCGACGTAATTTCCTTGGTGCTTTGGACATCCGTTGTTATAATATTTTCCAGGTGTTTGAACTGCTTTATGTTTTCCAAATCCTTGTTTCAAATTTAGATTCTCAGCAGTTTTTATTTTTTGATACTTGCATCACTTCTGACTTCTCAGTGTTGATCTCCATGCCTGATCTTCTCACTATCTCCATCAGCAAGTCCATCATTTCTTATAACTCTTCTTTATTTTTGGCCAGCAATGTTAGATCATCTTCGTATTTCCTATGTTAATGACATGTCTTCCTATCCTGAAATTTCCACGTCCCTACAGGGATTCCCTGATAAGCCAATCTCTATACAAGTTGAATCGACTGGGTGACAAAACAGCATCTATGTCTAACTTATCTTCCTATTTCTACGCTGTTCGTCTCACCATCATTCAGCCTCACCTTCAATCGCTGTCCCAGGTACAGGTTTGTAATTATCCTTCTGTCCCTCAAGTTTATGCCAATCTTCTTGAGTATCTCCAACATATTCTTTCTTTTCACTCTATCGAATGCCTTTTTCCAGTCGATGAAACCTATGTACCCTTCTTCCCTGACTTTTAGGTGTAAAAAGTGCAAAAATTACAAAAGGTTAGAAAGAGTAAAAATAGTATATAATCTATTTTTTATTTAATAGGGTAAGAAGTTCAAGTATAAACGTTAAAATGTGTAAAATAAATTAAAATAATAAAAAAGGCAAATCTAATATTCAAAGTTCTTGCCTCCAGAAGCACATCAGACATGATTTTGCACAGATCTCCCATAGCCCGCAGTACACAATTGTATGAAATGTAGTAGTAAAGCTTTCTCGCGGCTTTGATATGTCTTTATTTTTTCAGTTTATATTAATTGAGAATGTTGAAATCGTTTTAACTTTCTTGCCATCTTACAGGTAGAGAACTTAATGTAATCATCAAAAATATCTAACTCGAGATTTTGATGAATTTTGATGTTTCGTGGACCCTCGAATACGAGAAAGTGGCTTTTCAATTTCTGACTCTGTATGATTGTACCTCGGAGTAGAGTCTAAAGTGTTTTACCGATCAAGCTAAAACTTTGTATCTAGGGTTTTCATACGGTTGCACCAAGGGATTTTTGGATTTGGATATCAAACCCTAAAATTAAGGGTAGTTTACAAAAGGGTAAAAGAGAAAAAATTCGATGTTCTCAAAATCGGCTCTAACGATTTTGATTAAATTTAATTTATAAGATTGCTCAATATTATAAATCAAATGGCTACTCTCATTTATCGGCAACATGCATTTAAGTGAAAGGACTACCTTGTAAAATTTGAGTGCAACTCCTAAGAAAGGTTTATATATTGAACTATTTGGACTGTTTAACTGACACCGAGCTAGAGTTGCGGTGCTGTCATATCTGTCAAGTTTGGTCTTAAAGAAGTGAGGTAGACAGAATTAATCTGTTGTTTACATGGGTCAAGTTTCTTTGAAGGGAAAGGTCATAGTGCGGCTTTTATCAAAGACCACAACCACTCACTTTCTTTGCAGAAATCCGCTGCTTTATTTTTAGGTTGAACTCAAATAATCAGTAATATGGTTTTATTAATATGTCTTACCTAGTGGAATAAAACATATTTCATTATACTTGCTCGTATTAGACTGGTTTGCTGGTGACGAGATTGGTGTTCAAATCAGTAGAGTGTACTGAGGGTATTTTTTTCCCTTAAATCGGTTCCAAACAAACTATTATTATTTATGTATAGCACAGCGTCTTACTACCCGTTCGAGCTGTACACTTATGTACTAATTATTCTAATGTGCTAGGCATCAGGAAGGTAAAATTAAGAGGAGGTGAATCCGTATTTTCCTGGAGTGAAGGCGGAAAACTATTTATATAAAACCACCTGAGTGCACCCTACCGGAATCAAACCGTGATATCCCCGTTTTCAGCATGTCAGTTGAGCAGGGTGCGTAGCACACACTATTATAATGGATTTCTGGTGGTGGGGAGATTTAATTTCAAATCCCAGATGTGTGTAATAAGGGTATTTTTCCCTAAAATGGTTCCCTACACTCACTCTACGCAAATGTGGAAACATTAAAAATAAAATGTCATATTCGTCATTCCTAGTTCATTAGGATAATTAATTCATGTGTGTAACTCAAAAGGGTATTAAGTCACAATGAAAAGAATACTATTGTGGACTACCAAGAGTGTCAATGAAACTTTATTAGTGCCGGGCAAGGTAGACGTAAAGAAATATATTTTTGAAGAGTTTTGGGGCGGTTGACCAATGGAAAATGTTTGAAACTGGAATTCAACTAAAAGCTATTTGGGGTGGTCCATTTAAAAATAATAATAGATTGTTATTGTAACCCATTTGAAGTTTGATGCAAACCATCTTTCAGCTTCAAACTCGAGTATATCTGAGGAGAGTTAAACAAACTGGAGGAAGGCAATTTCGATGGGGGTGAGGGGGGAAGAAGACATTGTTGATAATGCCCTGCCCTATCAACCCTCCCCCCTTCCCATTTCACCCTCAATGAGTAACACTGGATATAAAACTATTGACAGACACACAGTAGAATGTAGATCATTTCCTCAGCATCTGACTTAACCCAAGATATGAGGGGTGAAGACAGTGTCTTAGAGTCACAATGGTTAATTAATTTTCTTATAAGATTCATACGTCAAGTAATGTAATCAATTTTGTTGGAAAATATCAAAATTCAAATAGTAATAATAATAATAATAATAATAATAATAATGGTAATAACATATCTTATAAATTAGCATAAAAAGTTTTTCTTTTTTGAACCTTTTTCCATGCACGCAGAAAATTGGGGGTCAGAGATCTGTACCTTCCTTGAAAATTGTTAGAACCCTTAAAAGGAAGGGGCACACACACACACATATACGTATAAGACATACATAAGAAATTGTGTTTTTTTATTTTAGTTTCTTATATTACATCACCCAGATACTAATAATTATTATTATTTTAATATAAACTTAGAGATGCACCAAAATCTCCTATTATAAAACGAGCTTGACCTATATTAGCTTGTAACATGTACAGTACAAAGGCGTAACTATGGAGTAATGGACCCATGGTGAGTCCCCACAAGAAAAAAAGACATCACCCTCTTCAAATCTTATGTACAATTGTAGATTGTAAAGATATTTTGACACTTATTATTGGAATTATTTTATAATACGTAGTAATATAGAGTAGGTAGGTTTAATTTAGAGAAAGTGTACCCACATTTGCGTGGAGAGATAATAGTGTAAACCCATTGAGGAAAAACCACTCTAACTGCATTACTATACAGCCATAACTTTTGATAAAAATGTTGCTGAAAAGTTTCAATATAAATTAAAAAACTTAATCTGAATTGAATAAAATAATATTAATGAATATTATAAACAAATCCATAATCTACTATTAATATTAACACTAATAGAGGCTAAACAAACATTGATTTTTTTGAAATTGTTTACAATTTCCTCCAGGGACAAGCTACGGGTAGTAGCTCAACAGACAATATAGCTAATCCCTGCAGCCTTTCTTGATTCATGTGCTTCTCAAATAAATTTTAGTAAAGTTTTCAAACTGGCCTTTCAGCTGTTTCTATTGATTTTACAAAAAATATGTAGAAACATTTTTGTACAGCATAATTTATGCGCAATAAAGTGACTATTGAGTAGTTTTTGATTGAATAGTGAGATATTTAAGAAACAAAAATAGGCCTAAAAGACAACGCTTTCATCTATTACCAAATTAATTTTGGGTGGCTAGACCTGCATGGTGGACCCTATTTTGGGCGTGGAACTGCGCCATTTTATCACCACCCTATAGATATACCACTAAACTTGTAGCTATCAAGAATTTCAAACTCTATTAACCTATTTTTTATTAATTATATTCTATAATCAAATATAGTTTTATACGTCTATACATATTTTAATATGTCTAATACTCACTTTGGTGGCCTCATGGTCAACTCGCTACTCTTGCAGTAGACTCGACTGCTAATGACGGGGAGATAAACGTGAAATGGTTTTTTCCAAACTGGTTTTCCAAGCTCCCTCCATGCAAATTCGGGTACACTTCCTATGAATATAACCTTCCTGATCCCTAAAACCTTTAGAACAATTTTTGAAAAACAAAATCAATACACAAATTCTTTGTTTTCGTCGAAAATCTGAATCTGACCATTTTCCTCAGGAACTTTATATCATACTGAAAGAAAATATTTTGACCTGACTAAATAATAATAATAATAATATAAAGTTAATAAAAATATAATATATTATAAAATACATATTAGATTATATATATATATATATATATTCAAATTTTAAGATAGCATATAGAACAATTTTCTGCAAAAAGTAGCACTTTATTTTTTTAAATGTATGATTTTTTTATAGAATAATTATTACACTTATTGCCTCTACTACAAAAAATTATAAACTTTTAATCTAAAAATAAGTATTTGAAATTACAATAAACCATATAGAAATATACAGCAAGAAAAGATTTTTCACCCAATTGTATGGAAATTATTTATCTATTGATTTTGACAAAGTTTGATAGGCTTATACACAAATTTTACATTGAAGCATGATAATTTTATAGTCTATATTTCCTTATTAATCACTTTTGTGTCAAGGATATTCATAATATATACACACATCCCTAGCTATTTTCTAATTTTAGCTACACACATATTATATAATAATATATTCATTATACAACTTTAAACATTCAAAGTTCTTCATCAAAACTTCTGCAATGAACACACTTAATATTATGTTTTATGTTATTAGTGAGCTGTGCTACAAGTCTCGGTTGAATCCCGGCCACTGAACTTAGGTGTTTTTCCTCAGAATTGATCATTCTATCCACGCAAATGTGGGAACACCTTCTCTTAGTTACCGTATTTACTATCCACCCTAGTTTATTACCGTAAATTTACGGTTAACAACGAAGGATATTAAAAAGTGATCATTTCTGACACCACAAGAAAAACAAAAAATGACATTGAAATAATCTTTAAAATACCCACTCTAATATGTGATGAGTAACATATCCATCTTAGCACTTGTGTTCCCCTCTCCCCTTCCTCTCTAAAACTTACGTTATTTCCAAATCTTTGACTATGGCACCCGAGGGGTGCGAGAAAGTCAAAATAATATTTTTGATAAACTTATTTTGTTAAATAATAATTGTCAAAATGAAATATGGACCTGTGTTGATTTTATTAATTTTAAAAGAGTGTTAATCAAGGCATGTTCAATAGGACCCCCACTCTCCTTTCATTATCCATCTTTACAATTAATAGCAAAATAGTTTCAAGACATTTATCTGTTGTGACAAATGTATTTTTTGTTAAGATTTCCAAAAGTCTATAATAATTTAGATAGCCCTGTAATGTCAATAACAAATTATCAACTCTGTTTACAGATCAGATTAGCAAAGGTTGGGCCAATGTTTTTGATTGGTACATCTGAGTGAATCGAAACCGTGTGGGTTTTACGCCGATGTACTAATTAAGCTAGTGTGTTAGAGAAGAGTAAGGTTGGTTTTATATGACATGCACTCACATTTTCGTGATTGAGATTGAACACTGATCCCCGTCCTTGGCAGTCCAGTTTATTGTAGGAGTAGTGCCTTAGATCATTCAGCCACCAAAGCGTGCCCTGTGATTATATTAATTCGGTATTCTACGCACATGATTTGAAATTAATGGATGAATTATAAATTAAAGCATTAAAATGATATTTTTCATGTAGAAACGATAATAAATTCATAGCACCTAGTTTTTTTTGAAATCCATTTCACAAGAGCATGTAGCATGTCAATCAGTTGATTGAACATCTACAATTAAAAGAATTCCATAATTCTTTAATTTATGCAAGAAATAAACTATATTCGTTTATTTAATTGAGTCTACTCTGAATATACAGTCTAATAAATCTACGTTTCTCCCTACCTTCAAGCATTCAAGCACGTGTTTGGTAAAAAATACTGACTTTTGTTAAATACGGGAGTAGATATCAAAGAAGAGAATTAATATTGACATAGTTATGAATGAAATTACTTTAACGCATTGCTTTTCTCATTGGATAAAGTCAAAAAGGTTTACTTACGCCGTCCATGCGGTCAACATGAAATAAATAGTAAACTACATCTATATCACCTAATATTATTAAAATAATTATGGATCCTGAATAACATAATTAAAACAGATATATTTCTATATAATATGCCTTGCTGAGTACTCAAATCCTTTTTTGATGTCTGCTGATTCCTTTCTCCCACATATGAAGCTCAATAAAGCCATTTAATGATAGCTGCTCCACGTGTTGTCGTAACTAGTTCTGTTGAAGAAAAGAAATGCTCGTGAGCAACGACGCAGAGACCGGCGGCACGCCAACGAACCTGGTGGTAAACCAAGGAAGCTTCTTCCTCCCTCTTCTTCGTAAGTGAATTCCTCTTGTCAATTCTCTCTTTATGCCTTCCTTCGTAGTTTCCTTTTCTATGTTCTTATGTTTATCTTTCTTTCTACTTGTTTCCATTCGTATCAGGTTGAGAACTATATAAGGGGTCGCGTCCCAGCACACAATATAGCCATTCACTGTATCTCTTCATTGAAGGAAGGACTCCAGGTTCGTCACGACCACGATGAAGATGAAGGCGTCGGATTCACCGCCACCTTAGACGGGATGACCGTTTTTCAGTAACCGCCTACGAAGTCAAGGCCGTGAGATTTATCGCAGTCATGGATGAAACCACAGACTTCAATGTTTTTAAGTATTCTACCGTAATCAATTAGATAATTTTGTTTATAAAGATGAGTTATTTCTGATTGCCCCCTATAGTTTTATAAATTGTCGGATACAATTTTCTGTTTGATAGTAAGTCTAGTTGACCGTTGATCATGTTCAAATCTTGTTGACTTTCTAACTCAAGTTTCAGTTTATTTTTTTTAAATATTGTGTCCTTTAGAATTCCGGACGTGTCCTATTGTTTCTTGTTTTTCAATTATTGTAATTACGTACAGAAATCTCTGTTGAGATATATATATATGCCTCCGACGCAGATAGCGTAGATACATTACAATGTCTTAATAATGAACTTATAATATTCCACTAGTTTCCTTTAATATATATATTTAAATCAGAATTTGACATGACGCCTTGTACGGCGTGAGCATCAGCTCAGTTTATGGATGGCTAGCCCCAGGTTGTCGGTTTGTTTATCTTGTTCCAATNAGCTCAGTTTATGGATGGCTAGCCCCAGGTTGTCGGTTTGTTTATCTTGTTCCAATTCTGTTGATAGATACCAGTGTTTTAGGTTGGTCAAGTAATCACGCTTCACGTGTAGTATTAGCTACAGTACGTAACCCAGGGAACTGCACTAGAGTCATAGTGGAGTCCACGCAAATAATACTCTTTAAGTCTTACCTATCAATATATTTCTAGTTTTTTGTGTTCTAAAGGCTCATCCCTTTAGAATGTTATGTACTATGAAATGCCCTGGCAGTACCAAAGGGGAATGTGACCAGCCATAGTACTTTTGATGACACCTGTTTCTTAGCCATCTACTGCTGTTATCAACAGCTGGTTATCCTAAGTGTTTAATGGATAATATTTTGAAGGCCCCATCAAGCACAGCCTGGTTTAAAGTTACATGTATACCCTGTCATATATTTTTCTAGTAGTAATTATTGAATTGTTCTACTTTATAGAATTTACTTCTACCTGTGGCCTGGCGACTACGCAGCCCGAGTAGCCACAGTCTGATTGGGTCAAAACCCTTGATCGTTTCATATACCTTATTGTAAACCATTGCTAACTTAACTATTGTTTGTTCAATCAATAAATCATTATGTTTTTCAATCTTTGTTCTTATCATTTATGTAATATGTGTAATGGTACTTATTGCACATAGTCTAGGTCTTCCTGTGGCCTAGTAGCGCTTAACCCTTACAAGCAGAACATTTATTTTTCTTTCGTCTGGTTGAGAGATAAAGTAGATTTTAAACAGCTTCCATTGCAAAACACCTCGTATTCACACAACTGATTCCATAAATGAACATAGTCGAGCTGATATTCCTGATATCATCGGTTAGTCACAGTTCAACGCTTGGCATCACTGCCTTGAGTTTTAACGAGAGGCTCCTCTTGTTTAACCTTACAACGATGGGTCACAGCATATAGCACCACAACACATTTTTGAATAAAAATAAAAATGTAACACTTTATTTTAGTTAAGAACAATATGTATGTTGAAAACTGAAAGGATAATTCTTTTCAATCATATTTACTAAGTCTATGATTTGTCTGCAGATTTAAAGAAACAAAGCATTAAACCAAGAAAATATGATCATGTACAAATCAATTTTACAAAGCTTCTTGAATATATTTAACATTTAACTTGCGTTAAATTATACTAAATAATAGATAAATATGTTTATTGTAATATAATGAAAACAATTTTTGCCTAATTCTTCCCACATTTCAATGACAAGCACAATTTGTTTTATGCAGTGTTCTTTAAATTATTTTTTAAAACTTAATTTTAAATTGTCTGGGTGGATATAAATAAAACATAAACCATGTAAGTGAATTGATCTTTACAGCAGTAAAAATCTGATTCAAATGTGTACAATAGTTTTCTTAGTAATCGGGTACAGAGGAATCGCCTCAGAAACCAGCCGCGCTCATCTATCATGGTGATCCATCCCCTTAAGGGTTCCGGTCAAATGCGTCAATTCTCAATATTTAACATATCTTCGAAACTATTTGAAATACGAAAATACTTATCATTGCTAACATGTAGGTTTATTTATAATACAAATCTGGTATTTGAAACATATTTTTATAAAAGCAATCATTTTCAAAATAAACGCAAATATATTAGTTTTTTAACTTCTCGAATAATTAAAGTCAAGTATCTAACTAGAAATGTTGATATATTTTGATGTTTCATGACCCTCCGAACCCTAAAATGTCTATTTTGCAATGCCGTCTCACTAGCCCTAAAATTAAGAATAGTTTAATAAAGAGGAAAAAGAGAAAAAAAAATATTTTCTCAAAATCGGCTTTAACTATTTTGATTCAAATTCATATCAAAGCGTTGATTAATATTATAAATAAAGTTGCTATTTTAATTTTCCTATGAATATATATTTTAGGGTAATTTACAAAAGCCGAAATTTCCTTATTTCCGCATCTATTTAAAATACTATATAATTTATCATTGGAAAATTTTAGTTTTATTAAAAATAAAAACTTCTATTGGAAATATAGCTCTATAAAACCAATAATTTCTGAGATATTGTCAAATATAGTGAAACTGTTTTATAATCTTTAGTTGTAAAGAGATAATACTTAAATTTTAGCGGAATAGTTCTCTAATTCTAAAGAGTAAGTAGATAAGTAAGTCTCTCAAAATGTTTATGATATTTTTCCTTTAACTTCTTGGGGAAATGTTTGTACAGCACTATCTACCTCGATCATTTAGACTCAATAGTCAATATTTACCTCTTTTATTGGTCTAAATTTATAAATGAAGAATTTAATAAAACTATGATAACCATAAGATGTGTAGCCACTAATAAAATGTCGAAAATTTTAACTGGAAGTCAAAGTTTTAATGAGAAGTATTGACCCTTGTGGACCCAATATCATTTTTTCCCCCAAATATACTAGTGAGGATTTAATTTTCTTAAAATAAAACTAAAAATATTAAATCCGGGAGTAAAAAATGTTAACGTTAGTATAACGCAATTTTTTCTTGGATTTGCTAATGTATATGATATATTTTCCCAAGTTTTGATTAAATGTCTCCATTTTTTTAACACTGGAATGAGAAAGTCCGTGTGAAGTTTGGTACCATTTATTTTTAATTCCAATTCCAAGATGCTCATCTTCGAGCAAAAGGCTACTAACTTTTAAATGTCAAATCCCTGCGTCTGATAAATATCGCACAACGCTCATATCATTCAGAAAGATAGCGACACAAACTCTTCATTTTATGTATATAGGTAAGGCTAATTCATTTAGAAAGGGAGATATGGTTCATTAGACACTTTAAGCTCTGTTAAATAATAAACGAGTAACTTTACACTATAATGTTTTACATAATCTAAGTGATTATTTATGTTTACTTAATATGTACAAACTCAATCACTTTAGCTACCAATGGTAAATTTAATTGCAATTAATATTTGAAACCATTATCTTATTCGATAACCCTAATGAGCTTTTAATTGAATTAATTTATGATTGTATAGAACTGTGTCCATTTATTAGAGCGTATAGAACTAAATTACTTCGCGAAAATAAATAGGTTAAATACTTAACGTGATTGTTAGAGTATTGTAAACAGCCTACAGACATACACTGTAAGCCATCAGTCCCAAATGTATTTCCTAGAATAGTTAATAGGCATTAATAATATATATGTATTAATATATATATATATTTAGTTAATTTAAAGAATAGGTATATTGTTAAGAAAAATCTTTAGTGTTTATTTAAAAAAAGGCACACTCTTTAAATAATTTTCAAAAATTTGTACAATATCCAAGGGCGTTAATAATTTGAGTTGTTTTCAATATAATTTATTTACGCAATGACATAAGAACTCGAAAGTTCATTACCTCCCTTACAAAAGAACGCCACCAAATCCTATCTTTAGCTCTTTCTATCCAGTCCACCTCATTAAACCCTATCTCTTTCAGGTCCATTCTAATGCTATCCTCCCATCTGTGTCTAGATCTTTCCAATGGTCTATTCCAATCAGGTTTGCCAGTCAATACACTGAACATGTCCTGCCCACCAAAATCTACGAGACTTGACTATACTAACAATGTCTTGTGATGATTATAGAATATGTAACTTTTCATTATGTAATCTCCTCCAATCTCCAGTAGCTTAAACTCCTCTTGGACCAAATATATTCCTAAGCACCTGGTTTTCGAACACCCTAAATTGATTTTCGTCATGTAAGGGAAGAGACCACGTTTCACACACCAAGAAATTAACCAGTAGAATCATTGGTTTGTTTTATTCTGAGCTTTACATTTCTTGACAGCAAGGGAGATGTCAACAACTTACTGACCGAGTAATACAATGCATTTCTAAACTGTAATCTTCTCCTAATCTACAATATAATGTTGGTATCTCTAGTTAAAATTGCTTTTAGATATTTACATTAGATAAACATATAAAATGATATGTTTTTCGAAGTAATCTCTAGAGGTTTGTGATCATTGGCCAGTATTTCCAGCTTAAGGTGGAGACGTAGAGGACGCGAGAAAAGGTCTGTATTTGCAAGCTTTATTAGTAAAACATAGTTTGGCCAAAATTATTAAAATATTTTTGTCATTAGAAACATAGTAGTTTGATATTCTTCTCATGGTGTTATCAACAGTTGTTGAATATCTGCCATGAGCATAGCAGCATTAGAAGACAAATTCTTAAAGGTTATTAAAATCCAGTACTCCCTTCACAGATATTCAAGAAATGTTGATATCACCATATTAAGAAAACTAAACTATTTTTTTAAAGTATTATGTTAATTATTTTGACCAAAAAAGCTTTAATATAAGAACTTCGAAAAACTTACCTTACTCCCGTCCGCACCATCCCTGGCATAATATACTTTTTTTTATCAATAATAAAAGCTACAGAGTAAAGTCCTCTTTTATTCAATAACCAACAATTTTTTTTTATTATTTCACGTTGGTTAAATTGTGTGCTTATTTCACTTTTCTAAAGATCCATATCAATAGGAAATATTTGTTATCGCTGAAGACTGCAACTGGCGGTTAACCAAAGAGTCAACCTGGCTCAAGAAAAGCACTGAAACTCCCATAGGGCTGTGTTTCTGTTGTTTCCTTGTCTGTGCTCTAGACTCTAGGAGAATATAACATGGACCATGACTCTCCTAAACTACAAACGATTTGGTCACTAGATAATTTGCATTAATAATAATTTATGTTACTAATATTACTCCGAAGAATAAATTTAAAAACAAATGTAAAGCTTACGTTGTTAAACATGGTCCAAATTAACTGCAACTTGTCTAAACCGGATTTCTGAAATGCTGCCAAAGTTATTAAAGTGGAATTAATTCGGCAAATATACAAGAGTAGCTAAAAGCCATACATCATACATATAAACTATATGTAGCTATAAGTGTGTGTGCTCACAAATATATAAAACCCCATTTAACGCTCTGAGTACTTCAACAACTTCATAAACCACTGGAAAAACCATGTTGCAAATTCGTAATAAAAAATGTTTTGAAAAAATAACTATTATGAACTACTACATTGGAAAATAGAACAATACTATTTTATTACTTTTATCTTTATTGCCATCTATTATAATTGGTATTCTCTCTCAACAATGACAGATGAATAATTTATTTTTGACACATATGTGAAAACATTTGTAGCGCTTTTTTATGCTTCTCTTTTATATATCAAATCACTCATCTGTGGCTGATGGCCTTGATGAATGAGTGGCGCTAATTGTTCGGTGGAGGCGACTTTATTGAGAAAATATTTTGCCACATTTCTGACATTTCTCGTAACAAATGATTATAAGCCATTATAAAAACGGGATCTAAACCGACCTTCTAATTTCCAAATATTTAAATACCAGAATATTTACTCCTACCTGGATGTGATCAATTTCCCCAACCATTATTGATTGGTTGATTAGTATAGTACAAAAAACAAAAATTTTTGGTAAAACTTAATATCAAATGTTTGATAAAAAAATGTTAGGGATATAATAACTCTTGTGTAGAGCATTCAAGTCTCTCTTTACATTTTAAAATATATTTTCGTTACAAATTAAAATGTTAAGCCATTAATACCTTGAAAGCATACTGTTTGAAAAAAAGAGAAACTTTTAAATGAAATAAAACCACAAGATTGATAACAAACTCTGAGAATATATTGAATTTGATAGCTTAAAATTTATCCATACAAATCATAAGACTGTAAATCTGTATTTTAGTTCAATTTCATCTGTTTGTTTTTATTAGATTCAAAAAGTAAATATCTAATAATTGGATTGAGATAGGACTTCTGTTGTACTGCTTATCTTAAATAATAAAGCGTAAGCTATATAACATAATGCTATCTCATCAACTAGCAAAGCAGTGTCGAAATAAACCGAATGTCCATACATTTGCATTTTAAATTTGTAATAATCAATTTAATTAACTTTTAATGTATACATCTTCTTTGTAAGTCTCTCTGGCAACTTGGGTTTTGGAAATATCGAAAAATCATGAGTTTAGTATTCAATTGTTTCTGTATAACTTGATCAGCAAATCAACTTCAATACCAAGATTAATTATTGCAGAATACATTTCGATCTTAAATACAAAAGAAAACTATATATTTTGTTGGTTGTATAATATAAACATTAAAAGACAAAAAGTGATTCTTTAATAAATAAACCTTTTACCTAGATAACGTGTTACAACATGTTTGAGTTATTTTATCTTGTATTTACGGGGGTACATATTCAGAAAAATAGGACAGTATGAAGATATCTTGAAGCCTTAAACCCCAGAAATTCCACTGTTTATAGTCCCAAACTTAAGGAAAATAGAAAGGTGGCGCTTTTCAAGTCTAGTTAGCGACACCCCAAGGAGTGCACCTCGGGTGTATTTTTAAACATCTATCGAGCCTAATACCGTAGACAACTGGCAAGTGCATCTTTAAATTTAAATAAGCCAAATATTTTAAACTTCAAATAAGTAGTTGGGTAAATCTTTAGGGTAAGAATCTCAGACTCTTTTTTTTACATCTATAGAATAGATGGGTTGGCATTTGGGTAAAGCACTGTGATTGGCTTCTATTTATAGCACTGGCTCAGTAAAGCGCTGTGAATGGCTGTTATTTATAGCATTGGCTGAACACAGTGCTTTCTTCTCCCCCTTCAAATTTGACTCCCTTTCCACATCCGTGAGAAATTTCTCCTCCATTTCCCCTCTGGCTATTTCCATGACGACAAGGGGATAGTGGCCTTTTGTCCTCTCTTGCTCCTGCAATGTCACAAGGGTGTATTTCTGGAATTTAATTCCTTTGGTCTTATATATGGCAA
>CABFOW010007142.1:0-26215 GCA_902141385.1 Timema californicum | reverse complement strand
GAGCCGCTTCTGCCCCTCTGGCACGGCTGGAGCAGTCATTAATTACTTGTATGTATGTTGTGATATTGATCGCCCGTTGGGTTATCAAATTGTGGGACGTGTTCCCAACCGGGCATGGCCCGTAGATTTTGATATACCCATGTAAGTTGGTCGATCCTCTTGTAAGGGGCTTCGCTCTGTATTCAGGGCGCTCATATGTAACTGGACTTGAACTTGCCCTATGTAAGTAATAACTTAGCGTGATCGGCCAACATTCCTTGTGATAGAGGGACCAGTAACGTAACTCAATTGTCTGAGCTAGTCCTTCCGGCGCCTCATGCCCCTTGTTGGCCAAGGCTTAGGCAATGCTACCTCATATAATATATAGTTAGTATAGACTGTTCTTATTGAAATTACGTGCTAAATATTGATCATGTATCATGTTTTTCATTAAATTGCTTTACTTCTATTTTCCTCTTTTTTCTTTATATTTCTGTATACGTGTGTATGTGCACCCGGGGACTACTAAGGTTGATGATTGTGAAACCACTAACGACGACCAACACTAAATAAAGCCAAAAGAAGATCCGGTGCATAAGTGTCTTGGGAACAAGTCAAGTGGAACTACAAGAAACCACCAGCTGCTTGGCGTGTGACGTTATAATAATAATAATAATAATAATAATAATACGGAACTCCCATCTCCTCACCCATCAACTAGACCTATATAACGAGGTAACTTATGAACTATGGTTGATTATTACATCCGACACTTCCACGAGAAGTCCTATTCAGGACTAGAACATTATCTAGCCAGGATGGCTATAAATATATATATATTTTATTGATAATATAAATTTCATATTACAACTATGGGTTTGGTTATCTTGAACACTTAGGTTTATTATGTAGTTGAAATCAATCGGTGTAGGCATTTGTAATTATTTGCTAAAGGTTTTATTTTTGAAAGTAAATTCTGTTATGGACACTTAATGTTTCCTATTGCCACTTGAGTGCTAGTATATTTGTAATTTCTTGAAATATTCGGATAGCCAATTTTGTTATTCCGTTTCTGGCTTGATGTTTTTGTTTGAATATTAAATTTTATTTCTCGTGTGGTTACTAGTAATTGTTTAAATTCTTTAATTTGATTATGTTTCCTTTATAGGCTATTTTTTTAGACGTATCTTCTTCTGAGTAAATATTAAAGTAACTTATTGGTTAATAAGGTTTTGACTTTAAAATACACCTATTCATTTACTGAGAAATTTCAAGTGTTCTAACGTAACAATGCTTTGTTTTCTATTTTAATATTAAATATTAAAATGTTGGAATTTTGACGAATTCCTTAAAAGTGAGGAGGGTAATAGTTCCGCGAAGGTTTGAGTTTTAATCGGGAAGTCAAACCCTTGTGCTAATAATAAATATCTGATTCAATATTTAAATTTAAATTTGATCCTAAAATTTGTATTTGTTTTGTCTTTATTCACAGTGGTGAATCAGACACGTTGTAAACCATTAAAAGAGGCTTTTTAAGCTCATTGTAACATCGTAAGGTAGGAACTTACATTTTTAATAAATGTCTGATTCGATATTTAAATTTAAATTTTGATCCTAAATTGTTTGTCTGAATTCACTGTGGCAAATCATATGCTTTGTAAAACATTTAAAAAAGGTTCTTTAAATTATTTTTTATAATATTAACCATTTTGTTTACTTTTTTGGTCTCTTTCTGACTAGTTTAAATAAAATAATAATATACTTTAAGAGATTGAAATATACTATCAATCGTACTGCGCAAATGCAGACTCAGCCATGATGTATTTGTTTTCCAAAACAATTCAGAATGACTTGTAAGAGCCATGTAATTTGTTGTTTAACCTCTGTTTATTACATTGAATAAATAATTCAAATATTTCTTTAACTTGCAAATTTTTACTTTTTGTTATAATCATTTCCTTATATTACGTAAACCCTCTTATAGTCTATTGTGGCCGTAGCTATAAGAAGAAGTGGCCGATACAAAAGCTTTCAGAAACAATCCTTAGAGGAATCAGACCCGTATTACTCTAATTGCGTGTTTGCAGTGTAGTTGACCTCGCGTATTGTAACACTACTGCCATTACATAAAGTGATGAGACCACTTGATGTGTCGCCAAGCTTTGTGGGAATGAAACATTTCCACGTCATCATATTCCATGTGGCCTTGTGTAAAAAAAAAACTTGTAGAGCGCTCGTGGAGAGTAGTTGGGCTAACAACCAGTGCCATGAACCACAAAATGTGTAGCTAATCCAGGTCTGGGAAAATTTTTATTACTAGAGGACCACGCTAAGAATTTGAATATAATTAGGGGCTACCAATTAAAATACGATTTCTCTGTAGACGCAACTTGTTATATGAAAAAAGAAAATTAAAGGGAAAACAATAAAAAGTTTAAACAAAAGAAAAGCTATTAAACTATGTATAATAATAAAAGTATTATAGTGTACATATTTATGTAAATCTGTTCAGAGAATATTTATTACTTCTAATAAGATAGAAAGCTGAAATTTGGTAAAGTTGTAGATAATCTACTCAAGAGGTGCGTAAAACATTCAAACTTGAAAACTACCCAAAAATAAAAATATTATTTATTTAATCATTTTAATTCGTGGACATATTATTTGCACTTTGAAATGAATGCGAAATTAGTATAGAAATTTAAATGTCAAATCAAAAGATAAATTGCATATTATAATACAGTGAATATTATAGGTTTTTTGTTGACTAAGAACTCTGGAACAGTTTGAAATATTGCGATGCAGTTTTATTTATGTGGTAGGCAGGCAGCATAGGTTTCACTATGCTAATTATTCGTCGAGTTAAGTAGTAAGCTCCGGTGATTTAAAAGCCGGTAAATAGTCTACCCGTTTGAAGCTCACCAAGGAAAAATAACAAATTTCAAAGCAAGAAGAAATGATAGGGTGTATTTCAAATTGAAATCTAAAGACTAATTAAACTAAAGATAACTAATAGGACTGTAGAAACCAATATTCAAATTTGTCAAAACAGGAGAGTAAGTTTATTTACTGAACTATAAATCAGTGTCCAACCAAAACATAATAATCAAGTATTTACTTTTAGAATTCGAAAACTCATTCACTTGATAAATATGGACATGGTTTTTGGAAGAGTTTTATATACACTGTGAATTGGCAAAAGCCATGGCTGTCCCATGCATGTACTGGTATGACTTAAGGATAAAATCAAATTCAACGCTGTAGATTCTCCTACTAACTGCTCTGATTTAACGCTCGAACTACAACTGTACATTTAAATGTAACCAAACATATTGTACACGGCCCATACGGATTTTAGAGTCGATATTATCCATGCATGAAGCAATCAAATTCTTTCAAATAACTACGTCGATGGGCATGGCAGTTATCCCAAACACGTAGACGGCATCCTGACGATGAGCGCTCAGCCACAATCCGTTCTGGAGCGTTGGCGAGATACAATTGTTGGGTGGTCCCTCACAACCACGTCCTGTTGAGAGTTTTATTCCCACATTCATGTAGAGCTGTGAAGTTTTATCGAATCCATCAAGAATATATGTAAGTAAATCAACAATGGCAGTGATCAAGCAACGTTTGGTATTAACTTGAACAATGAAATTAAACAATTTCAGTTGGGATTGTTAAGGGTGTTATACATTTAGCTGTCCATCTTAAGAATGGACGTGTGTATTCTACAAGCTATGTCCCTGACGTCATGAACAACTCATGCGATACAACATTAACAACCTTCTTCAAACGATGTGCTTAAGATCCCTTTGTTAAGACTCTTACGTAATATGAGGTTGAGTCATCTATTGCTTGGAAAATTAATAAACTCCAGTACCTAAAGAAAGGTGTTTAACCTAACTTCTTTATATTATTAATTTCTAGAATTTGTGTATTATGTGGTGCAGTCTTATTAAGTTGGGATGGAGGATAATGCTATTGAAGTTAAATATGTTTGCAGTTATTTATAGCAAAAAAAAACTTTTTGGCAAAATTATATACAATATCGATTAAGTAGGTAAGTTTAGGGTTTCTCCAGAAGTATAAATTATAAAATAACATCAATAAATAATAAAATTATATCAATCTCAACAACAAAAAGCTTGTCTTAAAAAGAAATTGGTAACTCAGCAAAAAAAATTATGTTAACCTATTCATAAATGACTATGTTTTTTAAGAAGGATATAAAATACCAAATTTTTGTTGTTGACATCGATAGAATTTTATTATTTAATTGTGATATTTTATGGATATTTATAATATATATATAAATGATAGCTGTAGACCATATGACTGGACGTATGAATACGTCAAAGTAGATCTGGTAGCTTTTCTAACTGTAAAACCCCAGTGTAAACAGATTTAAACTAAGGGATAGACCACTTCATACAACATGACCACCAGTACTGAATTTAATTATTTTAAAAATGTTGTGTAGGTGTATTCAATTAATATACGAATTCATTATTTTAAGATTGTGAAAATGCAAGGGACACAAATTAATCAAATTTGTGTCTTAGCCAAGATCCACCATATTGTATTAACAAGTTTTGAATTAATCTAATGTGTACGGTCAAAATTATGCTTGAAAAACCTGATTGAAAATTAGTCACTGAACTGACCTGGTTAGCTTCGCGGTAAGAGCCAAAAATCCAAAAATTGAGTTACTCAAAAATGGCTGGTCATAATAGTGTAACTATTAACATCGAAAACTTCCAGTATTTAAATCGTGTCACATATAATTAGAGACTTATATTCTTGAAAACAAGAACAAATTAAGAATTCAAGCTATAGCTTGTCTTCGAACAGTTGTAATTTAATATATGATCTACATTCAACACCGTGTTTGAGTTATAACGGTAAACGACCAACATCTAATGGCGTTAACACACTTATCTTTAGCCATCTGACGTAAACGTTTAAATATTATATTTATATCAAAATTGAGATAATTTAGAATTAGAGTTTCCTTTTTATTTCTTCTTGATTCCCAAAGTTGAAACTACATTTTCCAACATAATATTTTAGATCGCCATACTTGTGGAAGAAATTAAACCTCTCTTAACTTTTATGACCAACTTGTGTAACTTATTGTGTGCCCTCCCTAAGACTTCATACTTTAACGAAACTATATTTAGAACGTGAAAAAGAAACAGCAATTCATTATTGAATTTACCTTCGCCGAGTGACGTTCGAGTAGTAGTGAAGTAATTGAATAGTAAATGGTTGCTATATTTTCTCTTTTAACTAAGGCTTTAAGCAAGAAGAAAATAATTTCAGGTGGATATTATTTCTATTAATATGAATGTAATGAGTTAATAATAATTTTTATTAAATTATATATATATATATAGCCCATGTGTTTTTTTTAAAGTAAAACCTTATACATGCATTGGTAAACCATACAGGCATAGACGTGGAGTACGTCTAGTTTGGTTCGTTGATGAGGTTGGAGTTCGAACACGGCCCTATTAAACTGAGGATATTTTTCCTACATTATTTCAAACTCTCCCTTCACACAAATGCTGGTACACTTACTTCTAATATCTATACTTTCCTTATCCTACCCCATTAGTAAAACTTATTTATTGTATGAGTAGTGGTATTTACAATTTTTAATACTTATATGTACGGGCTATCACAAGACATTGAGAAATTATAAGTACTAATTTTCTTCATTAGATGGCTTGAAATGAAAGATATTAAGAAATAAATAATAAACATACCCTAATTAATAAAAGAAATACTAACAGTAAATGTTTTATTTAGTCTGTGCTAGCATTTATATACCCAGCACAAGCACGCTAATCGAGTGAATAAGTATATATTACTGGAAGGTAAATTAAATATGGATGGTAATGAATATCCTGTGCAAATACCGCACAGTACTAAGTTCAATAAACAAAATAACGTATCTATTAATGTGTATGGCTACCAAGGGGAAATATTCCCTTTAAGAATAACTAAGATTAGTCGTGAAAATCACGTAGCTTTATTGTTTCTTTCAAATGTGGATGGGGGACATTATTGTCTTATTAAGAACTTCAGCAGATTTCTAAGCTCACTGACCAGACACGATGGTGAAACATACTATTGCAAATATTGCTTGCATAGATTTTCTAAAAAAATCTCAGGGATGACCATAGTGAGTGGTGTTCTGATTTCGATGCACAGAAGATACAGATGCCCTAGGAAGAGGATAAAATATTGAGATTTTCAATAAATAAATATATGCTAAAATCCCGTATGTGATCTATGAAGATTCAGAGTGTGTGAATATTAAAATATCAGGGTGTGCACCTAACCCCGATCACTCATCAACTAAACAAATGATAAAGCATACCCCATCATGATTTGCATATGTAATAGTCGATTCTGAAGGTAGATGTGTGAAACCCCCTGTTGTCTATAGTGGTGAAAATGTTGTGGATACCTGTCTTCATAAACTTGTTCAAGAATAAACCATGATCATTGAGATGAAGAAAAATGTTTCCCCTATGCGCATTACCCCTGAACAAGAAAATTAATTTATTTCGGCTAGCTTATGTAATATCTGCGAGAAGGAGTTGGGTCAAGACCACGTCCATGACCAATGTCATCTCAGTCAAGCTTATTGGGGTGCATCTCATAGTAAGTGCAATATTCAGTTTCAATATACCAAGAGAATACCCATCATATTATATAATTTAAAAAATTATGACACCCATAATATCATGCAAAAAATTTGTAAGTTTACAGACAGAAGAATATCATTTATTCCAAACAAGTTGGAGAAGTATATCTCATTCAGTCTTGGGTATTAACAATTTATTGACTCGTTCCAGTTTTTAAGCACATCGCTTGAGAAATTGGTTGAACATTTGTTGCATGTTGGGAAAACTTAATTTAAAATAATTCATGAAAATATCCTTTTTGATAAAGTAGATCTTCTACTACGAAAAGGTGTGTTCCCTTACGACTACATGGATTGCAGCAGTAAACTGAAAGATATTCAATTACCCCAAAATCCGCATTCTATAATCAGATGCGCCAAAGAAATATTTCAGAAAGTCACTATGCTCATGCTAAAACTGTTTGGGAAAATTTTGAAATAAATACTATGGAAGATTATCCAAATTTATACGTTTTAAGTGATGTTCTACTTTTAGCAGACGTCTTTGAATACTTTCGCTCTTTATGTTTTGAGTATTATAAATTAGACCGTCTACATTTTGCACAAGCCCTGAACTAGCATGGGCGGCATTTTTAAAGATGACCAAAGTTGAATTGGAGCTACTAACTGACATTGAAATGCATTTATTAATTGAAAAGGGAATATGTAGTGGGATGTCTATGATTTCAAATAGACATTCTGAAGCAAACAACCCTGATATGATGGGTTTAACCCTGAAAAGGAGGTAAAGTACATCACATACTGGGATTGTAATAATTTATATGGAACTTTTATGTCTGATTGCCTTCCTCAGTGTAAATTTAGGTGGTTGAACAAGTCTGAAATAGTAGAGCTCAATATCTAGTGACTATCCACTTGCTCCTGAAAAAGTCATAGTTACTCCTGAGATGTTATCCCCATTCTCTAAGTATATACAATCCAAGCTGAACTCTCCAAACGGCTACTGCCCAACCTAAACAGTAAACAAAATTATGTGGTACACTACCGTAATTTAAAACTGTATATTTCCTTGGGTATGAAGCTTCAAAAGATACACTGAGTCCTAACTTTCAATCAGAGCGCTTGGTTGAAGCCATATATGTGCAATTACTAAATAATGAAAAAAAGGCTGAAGAAGCGTATTGCTTCACCAGCATTTATGGCTTATACGATCCTCGCGGAAGAGTTAGTTGGGGTTCACATAAAAAAAATAAGCCTACTCTTGAATAAGCCTATCTATGCAGGCTTTGCAATCTTAGATAATTATAAGCAAGGTTATCATATATAACTTTAATTTAATTATGTTAAAGGGAAATATGTACAAAATGCAAAGCTCTTATTCACAGACACAGACTCCCTCTGCTACGAACTGAAAACAGAAAATGTGTATGATGATATGTTTGATAATATAGACCAATTTTACCCTTCAGACTATCCAGAAACACATTTTTATACAGCACGGGCAATAAAAAAGTTCTGAGTAAAATTAAAAATGAGATGAATGTAGAATGTATTCGGGAGTTTGTGGGACTTCGACCGGAGCATTACTCCATTCAAAAGGAGAGTCTTGAGTAGAAAAAGTAGGTAAAGGTGAATCAAAAACAGCTCTCAAAAAGAAAATTAAACATTCCCATTGTAAAAAATGTTTAAAGCAGGAGATCTTACATTACGCCAATCGCTCTATGATAATAAGTGAGAAACATCAATTGTACAGTATCTCCTTGAATAAACTTGCACTTTCCCCCGAAGATGACAAACGCTATATTTTAGATAATGGATGTGACACTGTTGAATACGGTCACTACAAAATAAGACAAATGTGTTCACCAATGGATACATAAAAACAATCACCATTTAGGTTTTGTATGTAAGTATAATGAAAATTGTATTAACCTTTCTAATAAATATTTTATCCCGTAAAAAGCTCGAGTGCTTATGAATATCATAGCCTGATTTCATCAGGTAAAATAGAACTGCTTTATCAAAATTAAATAGTTTAGTCAAAATTAGTTATATGTGGGAGGTTACGTTACTCACTTCCTCGCAGTGTTTCCTGGGAAACGTTTTAATAAACGGTTAAACGAGTAACAACCAATACGTAGTGATATTATAATAAAATGTTAGTGATTTATAAAAGTTTTATCAAATTAATGGTATCACTATTTTATAAACTCCTGGTTTGCCTCCTCGTTCTACCTACTCCCCTCCCAAAATATTTTTTCCTGATCCGCCAATAATCAATACTATTCTTATGAGAAAAGTGACCCACCTGCTCTATGGGAAGGATCAATGTGAGAGAAAGTGACCCCACTCCACAGTGAGGAGGATCAAAACTAAAACCCTCAAAATAATAATCCCTGATTCACCACTGATCAATGCTATTCCTATGAGAGAAAGTGACCCACTGACTCTATGGGAAGGATCAATGTGGGAGAAAGTGATCCAACTCTACATTGAGGAGGATCTATGCTAAGAACCCCAAAATAATATTCCCCTATCCACCACTGATCAATGCTATTCTTATGAGAGAAAGTGACACACTGACTCTCTGGGCAGGATCAATGTGGGAGAAAGTGATCCAATTTCTCAGTGATGAGAATCAATGCTAAAACTCGAAAAAATGGTTAACCCACAAAATAATATTTCCCTATCATCCACTCAATCACTTTGAGAAGTCTTAATATAATCCGTATGGGAGAAATTTACCCACCTCAAAAGTAAGGAGAGCCCAAGATAAGTTTTGATAGAATTAATGTCAACCACCCAAAATATTATTATTATTATTATTATTATTATTATTATTATTAGCACCGCGTCTTACTACCCGTTCGGGTTATACGCACTTACGCTAATGTGTAATGGTAGGGTGATTGTGATATGAAATGGAGGACCTACAGTTTAACGTGGAATCCGAACCACGGTGGAGGCCTGGCATTCCCCACATTCACAAGCACCCAAAATAATATTTCCTGGTCCGCCTCTGATCAATGCTATTCTTATGGGAGAAAGTGACCCACCTTCCCTGTGAAGACGAACACTGTGAGAGAAAATGACCAAACTCCGCAGTGAGGAGGATCAAGGTTAAACTAGAGAGAATTGTCAACCCCTAACATAATATTTCCTGATACGCCACCGACTCACTTTGAGAATTCTTAGTACTATTCGCATGGGAGAAAATAACCCACCTCCATAGTAAGGAGGGTGCAAAATAAAACTTGAAGGACATGTCAAACACCCAGAATAATATTACCTAATCCGTCACTGATCAATGTTATTCTTATGGGGAAAGTAACACACCATCCCAGTTAAGAGAAGCAATGTGAGGGAAAGTGACCCAACCTCAAAATGTGGAGGATCAATGTTATTCTTATGGGAGAAAGTGATCCACCTCATTCAAGGAGAAGGAATTATGTTAACCTTATGGGAGAAAGTGAGCAAGAACTGTCATTTCAACCACTACTTTCATATAATGGGCCCAATAGTACTTGCATATTTCTGATGGGCATTGCGGAATATGAGGACTTTCTCTCTCTCTTTTTTTTTTTGTTTGTTCAAATGCCAGTACGCTTGTGAAAAATATTAAAGAATTTTAGAAAATCAAATTAAACTTATCTACTAAAGCAAGGGTTTATTTACTTTTGATTAAAATATTTTTATATCAAGATTTTAAAAATATGAAGCTTAACATCCCACCTATACCTCTCATCTTAAAACCATTAACTATAGCAAGCATGCAGTGTCTGTGAAATGCGTGGAATCATGCTGAGTACAGCTTCAAAAGGTTTTTTTTCTCTTCATAATCGATATTCAGACAACTTTTGAAGGATTTTTAGGTCCAAGCCTTTATATTGTTATTTTTAATGTGTCTAGGTTACAAAACTCGTAGCCCAGTAGTGGAAGTATTAGCCAGTACTAATGTACCGTTGCCCAGGGGATGCCCGAATGTACTAATCGTACGTTATTTCCGTGGAGACCTTTCCATGTCCCGATGAGATGAGAGGATGATGCAGTGAATATGACGTGGTGAAACCAATGAAGATCTTAACCTAACATAAGCCTAATTAACCAAACCCTGGTTACCATGGGAGCTATGCTATTTCGAGAAAAATCACCCTGGCACAAGCTGAGAATTGAGCCCGAGACCTCTAGGTCAGCAGCCATGGGCACGAGAATGGTTCCTATTGTGTTGGGTTAGTTCATTTTGGGAAAATAATGATTAAGCAAGTATCGCTTTTTTTTTAATGCTAAATACTTTTATAAATGCCTGGAACTATATTTATTTTTACTTATTTAGCTAATTTATAGTTTCCTGGCTTCTATGCATTGTTCTATTTTTTATTGTTTGAACACAATAATAAAACGTTATTTTCTTATAGTGTTAATTATATTAATGTGTCCAATAATTAACATAACAAAAACAACACGAAAGATATATAATGGATAGGAGTCAATGAAATGGCTAGCTTTTGTTTCGATTCAATTACCATGTTTTTCCAGAAAAGCGATTGGTCAGTAATCTTCTATCTTTTCTTATATTCTTGGTGAAAAAAAAAGTATTTTGTAAATTAAATGTTTAGTAAGTCCTTTCCTTGCAAAACTAAAGTCTTCACTTTCCATAGTACACTATTTTTCTACTTGATTGACCCAAATAAAACTGAACAGTTATATAATTCAAAAGTGCAATAAAGAAACACTTATTTTTTATTTAAAATAGAGATGAAAAATTATATCTGGAAACCCCAGACATTTCCTACAGAGTACCAATGTTCTACAACTGGGATAGTCATATTCGTCTCAAACATATATTTTTTCTTTTAAATAGAGTTGAAAAATGACATTTGGAAACTAGAATTGAACCCTAGACATTTCTTACAGAGTACCAAAGTTCTACAACTGGGCTAGTCAAATTCGTATCTTGTTTCAAGCCACTTTTCAGAGATAATTTAGAAGAATGACACCCTCAGTAGATCCAGGATTCACACCCCACCTACTCATCACCAGATAAATAAATAAAAGTCATTCTGATATCTAGTCCGTGTGTGCACCCACTGATGCGGGTAGTGACTTATAAAGGTGTAAACTACCAGATTCCATAATCTAAATAACACTTGGTATTCACTGTGGTGAACTGTGAACAGCTATCCCATCTGTCTCCAAGAGCTCTTTCAACCAATTGTGAATGCATTCTCAGGGGAGATAAATATTTGTACCCTTTAAGGTGTGATGGAAGGCTCTGCGAAGAAAATCGGGTGGGTTTTTTATTTTCAGTTTTTATTTAAAAACATTTTTTTAGCCAAAATAAGTGAAAAATTGCTCCAGTACAAACATAGAGTTTAACTTTCTTCACATTGTGACCTTAAAATTTCTATAATATCTGTCAAGGATGTTCTAGAATTTAATGACTGTAGTACAAACATAGAATTTAATTTTCTTCACATTGTAACATTAAAATTTCTATAATATCTGTCAAGGGTGTTCTTGAATTTAATGACTTTTTTCAATTCCCTTAAATGTGTGTCATCTAATGATGCAATGCTCATGACATATATTCAACAATTGTTAATATAACCGTGTGAAGAAAAATAAACTCTTATGTTTGTACTAGAGATATATTTGATATATTTTAGAATAAAAAAAAAATGCCATTAAAACTGCAAAAACACTGGACTTTACTCGCATCCTCTCTCATCACCTTAGAACAGGCATGCCAAACTTGCGGCCCGATCCATTAATATGTGAGACACCACGGACCTTTTGTTGAACCAATATGAAATGTGGTCTGATGCATGTGGCCCAATACTTATTTTTAGAAACATTGTAGAAACTCACCATTCCAAAATTGTTCATTATTTGTGGAAATATATAAAATAAGGTTGGTGTCCCAAATTTTTTACCCTTTAGCTAATCACTAGAGTATTTTTTTTTAAATGGTTAAATTGATTCACAAAATGTGTCCAATGTTTGGCAGCACACAAGTTTGTAAACAGTTGTTTCTTTCAATAGAGTAGACTACCAATGATGGTTAAATTTGAGCTCAAATCCCGGTAGGGTGGACTGAGAAGGTTTTTTTCTATATGGATTACCAATCTCCCTCCAATAAAATGTGGACGCACTTCCTCTATAATCAATCTTCCTCATCACTGACAAATTAGCGTAAATAGTACATATGCATAGGCTATAGCTCGAGTGGGTAGTAACACGCGGTGATTAAAAAAACAAACAAAAACGTATTTCCTCTTATGAAACGGAATCAACATTAGAGAGATCACGGCTTACAGCCAGGTGCGGATTCGGGGGGTGGGGGTGTCAAAGGGTCAGTTTACCCCCCTGTAAAAGCTAGAAAATTAATTCAAAAATAAATGATAGTTCAAATTTTAGAAAGAAAATACAACACATAAATTATACACTTTCTTTATCTGTTTACGCGAAGACACCTCTTAAGAAGGGTCCACACGTGCATTATTCGTCCATGATTAATCAACGTTCGATATGACTCACGCAAGTGTGGAAAAAATATTCGTTTTCATGTACTAATATGTGTCATGCATAGCAAGCAACAAACATTGATACGCAGAGAGATGGTAGACTAGCACACATCAAAGAAGACTAATAATCGCCTGAGAGCAGTTCATCCATGAATACCGAATATAGAGTATGTGTGGATGGTAGGAGCAGTAATATGTGGGGGACTCTGCCTCCCTGGAATAAATTCCCCCCTAGATATATTTTAAAACCTCTGATATTATCGAATATGAAGCTGAAAGATGGCCTTAAATCAAACTCCAAATGAGTTCTAGATGCATTATACTGTCAGAAATTGGCCGGTGAAGACCACTTGAAATAACTACTAGACTAAAGGCATCTAACTGGCAAAAAAAGTCAGGGGGAAAAAAATCTCCAAATAGTTTCAAATAACTACTAGACTAGAGGCATCCAACTGGCACAAAATTTTGGGGGAGGAAAGCTCTAAATAGCTTCTAGATTCATGTCATTTTGAAGAATTTTCAGTCGAGGATCACCCCAAATGGCCTAGTTTCCGCAATGATTCCATTTTAATAACTTTGTTGGTGGAAGACCACTTCAAAGATTATCTTCTAAAGGTATCTAATTAGCGTAAAGAATTAAGGTGAGGATCACTATAAATAGCTTTGAGGGGCATCCAAATTTCAAAAAACTTTGGGTGAGGGACAATTTAAATAGCTTATAAAATAATTTAATTAAAAAACTCGGGGCGAATACTACCCATAGCTTCTAGAACGAACGAATTTTCAAAGAATTGTTGAAGGAGGTCCACTCCAAATGGTTTATAAAACTTTTTTTTTTTAAATTTGGGAGGATGATTATGGTTTAAAACAAGATTAAATATGAATGAGAAACTATCATACGGCTTTAAACAACAATCTAACATTGTAAGTAACTATGTTGTTTAAAATTATGACCCCCCCACCCCTATAAAAATGATCTATATCCGCCCCTGTCGTTATATACACACATTTCTCATCAATTATGCGAGTAGTTTCAACACAAGGTTTAATGCCTATCACTCAAACCCTAGATGCAAATTATATTTTTCATAATTCTAGACAAAAAAAAAAAGTCAGACCTAAAATTGTATTTCATTTTAGTTTTATCTTTATAGTTATTATAATTTTAAGATAGGGTTTTTTAAAATTAATTATTTGAGTTATTTAACGTGCTTTATCTGAACCGACTTATTATATCAGCACACAATAATTTCTATGATCGAGACCGAAAAGCCTATACATTTTGCCATACCCTCCAGGTTTCTTTTACATGTCACAATCTACATGGCTTTACTTCCCCTCCGAAGGAAGATGTGCTACGTTCTTTTATCACCCAAGAAAAATCCATCAACCCCGAACGGGTTTGAACCCTCTGGTCTGAGTAGTTGACTTCGCCGCTAGTGGTGGCAACAAAAAGTGGCGCTGCTAAGTGGTCCCGTCTGAAGGGGCCCCGTGAGATATTTATTTATTTTAAGCACCCCATCTTGCTATCCGTTCAGGTTATAGGCCTATGTTCTACTTATACTGGCTTAATTGAGGGGAAATGCACCCGAATTTGCATGGAAGCCGAGTGTAAAACCATTTATGAAAACCCCCCGAAAGGAATCGAACCCCAATCTCCCGTCTTCGGCAGTATAGACCAACACGAGAATAGCGCGTTAGACCACGTGGCCCGTAAGATAGCCTCAAGGTGTTTTTTTTATCACCACGTCTTACGACCTGTTCAGGTTATACGAAACTAATAGAACTACTTTAATGGTGTAGGGATTAGGAAGGAAGCAGTTTACAAGTACTATAATCAAATTTTCGGAGAAGGAGGTTATGAAACTATTTAGGAATAAACACTTTCAGTAGACTCAACCAGGATTCGAGCCCCAATAGCCCCATCTTCGGCAGGTCAGTCTAACACGAGAGTGATGCCTTAGTGTGCTCGGCCACTGATTTGGGTCCCTAAGGTGTTGATTTACAAGAATCACTTTTCTTCTTCACGCCCGCCAACATACCCTCTCTTGGATGACTTGCTTGAAAGAACGCCTTGGGAAACAAACGTGCGTGCTTAAAATTATAAAACGAGCTGACTGACGTGCATTGAAAAAAAACAACAGCCATCATCTTTAAAAGCATTATTTATCATTTTTAACTCGCACCTGTTAGCAACGCGGACAAAGGTGTTGAATTCGTTTTGGTTGGTTTTCTGGTGACCTGGAAATGTAGGGTTTGAATCACAGGGGAGAATAAAAAGGTTCCCAAATTTTCGGGAGGAAAAGTTTATAGCTATTTAGAGAAAACAACCTTGCTACATCTGGCCTTATCCCGGTAAATCATATGCCAGATGTAGTTGACGTCACTAATAAAGACTTCTCCTTAATCAACAGTCCAAAGGATGGTTTGATCTCCTTAATCAACAGTCCAAAGGATGGTTTGATCTCCTTAATCAACAGTCCAAAGGATGGTTTGATGTTATTTCTATCAACCCCGCGCTAGTCATGCACTCAGCCCTTCAGCTGGTTAGTGCTGCTTGCACCATCTGATAGAAATCTCATGTACTAGGAGAGTTTAGAAAGTGTTGCCTTCCACACTGAAATTCGGCAAACGAGAGCGAAAGAAATTACCAATTTTGCCGAGTAGGGTGTTGTCACAAATCTTTCAGGGTTAGTTTGGATGTCACAATTGACATGGGACCAACGGCTTTACTTCCCCCCGAAAGAAGTTGTGCTACAAATTGTTATCGCATCAAGAAAAAACAATCGACTTCGGCTGGGTTTGTACCATCAAGTCCTGAGGCAAGAATATACCCCAAGACCACTAAGGTCGACTAACATAAAATATGTTTTATTGTTTATTGATATTTTTTTCATCTCTAGACTGTATTTATTAATTAATATGTCCTTAAACTTTGCAAGTCACTTAAGTTTACAAAACACAACCATGGCAGCTAAAGTTAGAGAAGGTCATCTTTGTTATAAAATAATTCAAATCAAAAACATGAATTCATATGTCATTAAAAAATTTCAATTACCATTATCAAAATTTATTTTATCATCAGCTATAAAAATAAAGTTTTGTTGTATTTTGAAGTGCCTGCTCGTTTTAAAAGTGATATAAGTTTATGGTTTGTAGCATTTATTCTCCCAACATTTTGTCGGTTCCTCCACCTTAAGGTTTAGTGTCTACATTGATAAGGAAATAGGATTCGCAGGTGGAAAAGGAAGAGAATAAAACACACGACACCCACTCTTAAAAGTTATTTATAGGGGTGTACACAAATCACAATAATAGTATAACTTTTGAAGATAAATAAATTGACAATAAAATGGAGAATCGTAATTGGTCGAGTAGAAATACCCGCCTTCATTTATCCAGCTTTAACATTTAAAAATCTCACATACAAATAAAAAATTGGTCTAAGAGCTGAACCTTATGTTATATTCAGCATTTAATAAGATAATATTTTTTAAATATCTGTCAGTAATATTAGGTAATTTGACTTGAAATTTGTTGTATCTTTTTAAAATGAGATGCAAGAAAATACTATACGAAACACTACTTTATTTTTAATATTGATCTCCTTAATTAGCATCAAAAGAAATAAGTCTCCCTTTTTTTCTATAAAAAGATTTTTACTACGTGAAAACTTAAAAAATAAGTGCCATTAATTCCATAATGACAATGGCCATGTAAAGCAATCGAGAATATTTATAGTTAAAAAAAATTATATATAAAGAGTCTAAATGTAATTATTCAAAGATCTATTATCAGGTTGCATACTATATACGACGAAACAATTAGTTTTTGATTATTATTGACGAATTTAACCAAATGATTTATTTAGGTATTATAAATATATGAATATAGAACGTTTCTCATTATTTGATCTGGACAGAAATAATTTAAAAATCACACATCAGAAATCAGTACTATAAAAAAAATAGCTAATATGGGGATTGAGTTGACTTTTGTAAATGATAATAGTTAAATTTACTTTCGGTGCAAGCAGATATATATGTATACACACACACACACATATATATATTCTTAGCAAATGAAACAAAAAATTGTTTTTGTAAGTTTTACATAATTATATAAACGACAATATTATGTCCAAGTATATTTAAAATTATTTAGTTTTTGTGAATCTTTTTTTATATATGCATGACTGTCCAGACGATAAATCTATAAATTATTTCTATACTTTCGGTATAAGTCATTAATATAAGGTATTTAAAAAATTCTAAAAGCTAGGAAAAATTATAGTTCCCAATATAATTTAGAAAACAATAAATATGATTAAGACTTTCCCAAGAAAAGTCCAATGTCCCAGTCCAATGTTTAAAAAACAAAATTATATTAAATTATGTTAGGAATAAAATGTTTTGGAAATGACACGTTGCTATCATTAGAGCTAATTGATGAGGATACTAATATTTTATGGCCAAGTTGAAAACTAAGCTCTATTTAAAAACACAAATACGTCACAAAATCCCAACGGTGGGTCAGCATAGTTCTAAGTACGACACGTTTCGTTATTGTTCGACTAAGTCCACTCAATAAAATACGTTACATGAAGTTGTGCAAGTAGCTATTTCGGCTGCCGACACTTGCTTAGATGGTGCACGCTGTAGCTAGGTTGGGGCCTAAACATTTATCTTACTTCTATCTCGGTAAGGATCTGAAAAGAAATAAAAATAAAATGTTACAAATTGGATACATTCATTTGTAGCATTTAGATATTGCAACCCTAACATTGTGTCTACAAACGTGTATATTACCTAGCATTAATAATTAGTATTATGTATAAGACATAATAAATGTCAGGGTGGTGGTAGTAGTAACCATTTTGTTAGGAAGATAAACCCTTACCCAGCAGGGTAGTGGTCACTCATGCCCATTGCCCAGCTATAATCAGGATGTTTATTTTCACTGTATTTTTTTATGCTCTATCCAGGAAACACCATTTTTAAATTAATTATTTTTTATCACCGCGTCTTACTACTCGTTCGGGTTATACGCTTTAAGTACTAATTACTCTAATAGATTAGGAATTGGGAAAGTTGAATTAGAGGAAGTGAATCCGCATTTGCGTGGAGGTGAGAGTGGAAAACCATTTAGGAAAAACCACCCTCAGTTCACACGACCGAGATTCGAACCTCGATCTCCCCGTCCTCAGCAGTAGAGCTCAACACGACTAGCGCGTTAGCCAAATACGCCACCGAGGCGAGTTTTAAATTTATTCTTAGCACCACGTTTTACTACCCGCTTGGATGAAACGCATATGCACTAATCAAGCTAATGAGATGGGATGAGGATTAGAGGAATTATACGAGCATTTGCATAAAGAGGAGAGTGGAAACCAATCTTGTAAAAACCACCATCAGTACACCCGACCGGTTTTCAAGACCCGAGCTCTCCGTCTTCAACAGTCCAGTTTATTACGAGAGTTACGCCTTATATTATGTAGTCACCAGGTCCTATTGCTGCTTATACAGGATTAGTCAAAAAGTTGTTACCACTTATATGAGCAAAATATCGTGTAAATTTTCTTTCTTTTGTTTTAGACTAAATATGAAGACATGACATAGTTTGAAAGAATGAAGTAAGATTTCAGCTTGGATGGAAGTAAATATACGTTAAGACTTAGATGTTGTTTTATTAAGTCTTTTATGATTGATTGTCCTGCTACTCCTTTAGGTGTTAGAGTTTTGATGTAGATTTCTGGAAGCTTAATTAGCCGAAATATTTCGGTACTCGAGTTATCATACCATAATCATGGAACTGTAAAATCAGAATTAAAGACTCTAATAAATAATATTGAATAATACAACGGTTTGATTGGGTAATATATAACATGTAAAATATAACATTGAAAAAGTAATCGGAGTAACAATATTCAAACAAACAAACAAACGTCGTTAAATGATGGAACACAATGTGTTTCTACAACTCGTAGATGTTAACTGACAGGATGATGCAATATCTAAGTCTTAGCATATATTTAATTCATTTACTCCTTACGAAAGATTCATTTAGAATGTTTTCTAAAATGTTGGATGGAAGTCTTTTAGTCACCATCAGTGGTGAGGAATACATTTCAAGCATCGTACTTAAAGGATTCCACAAGCCATCTAGCTATCTATTGAATACATGAGAAATTTGTGCGCACAGGATGTTGCAAATGACTATGGAAAACAGCAGGTGACCTGAAAGTGTTCAACCTTAAGGTAGGCTAACATCATACGCGTTCAAGAAGCAATGCTGAATTTTCCAAAGTAGTCAAGTCACAGATCACTGGAAATCGGGAGTTCTGAGCCAAGTCTTCACAGAACTATCCATTTTGATTTAGTGATAAGGATAAACCACATTAAAATTTTACAAGCGCTTTTTGATGCTGATAAAATTGCCTGTGAGTAAGTTGCACAAGTGTTCTTGGAAATGACACAAAGAGACTTTTTTTTTGTTCATTTTCTCGTTCGAAGCCACATTTCATGTTAGTGGAAAAGTAAATAAGCATAATTGCGTCAGTTGGTCTAGAAAGAATCGGCATGCACTGAGAAAGCATATTCGGGACTCTCCAAAGTTACCGTAGGGTGTGCTATTTCTAAGTTTGGAATAATAGGTCCATAATTTTTTTGTGGTCTGACTGTAAATATCGTTGAGGTATACCCAAATTTTAGTGGAGAGTGATAAACCATTTATGAAAAACCACTCTCAGTGCTCCCAAACAAGATTTGAACCCCAACTTTTCCATCACGGTGAACCAAACTCGATATTCCTGACACCTTAGCCTATGTGCCCACCAATTTGGGTCACAGATTAAATGATTTCGACATCGGTCTTGCGTATATTTCTATACTATATCTCTAACCCAAACAAAATTAGCCAGTAGCGTAATTGTATTATTTAATTTGCGTTGATTTAATTTTTATAAAGATGTTTTGAGGTGATTCAACTTGATACATCCTCGTATAGTGATATATTTGACTATCAAGTTGACAGGTGAGGCAAAAATTAATCAAAACTATCGAACCCTTTTCAGCAGACTTAGTCAAATGTGACATAAGATGTTTCCACAAACATTTACTGGCCGTGGGAAATAGGAACGTAGTTCAATTGTACTTCCCTCTGACCAAATCCTAGAGTTTAATTTGGCCATCAGTTCAAAAGCTCCACTTCAATAGTCAACTCCATTCTCTTTGACTGACCTTTCTTAACCTTAGTGATTGTGTAATGATGTATTTCCTTAGCATGACGATATTGGATGTAGATATTTACAAGACTCCATGGTGCGTGCCTGCAGGCAAACTGTAATGAGCGAGCGGCCATAGTACCAACATTTGCGAGTAAAAGGTGTCATGTGGTCAGCACAATAGCCCTCCAACCGTCAATATCAATTTTCTAAACTGGAACTGCAACTTATTTATTCAAGGAGCTCCTCATTTGTCATCAAGAGGCTAAGTTTGACCCCGTTTCAAACCCACAGCTTCACTGAGAAGTTCTGGAAGCGCCAGGGATCGAACTCGAGACCTCTAGATCTGTATACAAGAACTCAGACTACTAGACCACACATTCGGTCAGATAATTACAAGTCGTACAAATAATCTTGGCTTCAGTGCTACTCAGAAACCTGTTAACCACATCGGCGGGCACGCAAACTAAATGTCAAGCTCGTCTTCTTTTTTTTACCGGTGGCGGATAAACCAGGGAATGAATCCTGGCTGGGTGGACTGATAGTTGTTCTAACTAAATAGTTGGTGTATAACCCAAACGGGTAGTAAGACGCAATTTAAAAAAAAACTAAATAGTTTTCTACTCTCTCCACGCCAATACAGGTGTTTCCTCTAAACTCTACCTTCGTCATCCCTACAGTACAGACATAATTAAAATGTGTAAGGAAAAAGCCCGGATGGGAGGTAAGAGGAAGTGAGATAAAAAATATTGCAATCTTTATAATCCAATTAATAATTACTGAACCAAATTAAGAAAATAAAAAGTTTGTTATGTTCAAGGGATTTTTATTTTCTTAAAGGTTATTTTGATATAAGATTTTTAATGTTAACCATGTTATAATATTAATCTTATAAAATAGCTGGAATTGATTTTTTCTTTCATCTAAGGAAATTTGTAACACCGACTTTCAAACCAAACATAGTGTCTAAGATAATGTGCATTAAAGAACAAACCAAAATAAAACTACGCCTACAGGAACTAATGTAATGTGGTGCAATTTTCAAAGTACTGTAAGCCCTTAGTGCCCTAAAATTAATCTTGTAATACCTATTTAAAATTTGCAACGTTTATGACATGGTCTAAGTTGAAACGCTCACGCTCAACTGGGTTGCTGGTGACAAAGACTGGAACGCGAATCCCAACAGAGTATACTGAGAATGTTTTTTCTTAAATGGTGTCCAACTCTCATTTCACGCAAGCAAGTATAAAGACGTGGTGCACCCTAAAGTTAAATTGAATATTTCATGAACTGGTCAAATTTTTGCCTAGTCCAAAAGTTTAAAGCTTCGCTTGACCATTTCACGAAACAGGAAAAAAAATCGTCTGGTTCATGAATTGGGTAGCGTTGTGCTGGCTAGTTCATGGACTGGGCATCTACAAAAGCTACCCAATTCAGGAAATGGACGAGTTTTAGCGTCCTTAAAATGGACAAGCAAATTACAAGTCTAATCTAGAGTTTTAGAATGGAAGGCTAGGTTTAGTTAGGTTGGCTTAGTTTATAATTCTTAACATATATCTGAAAACAAATTTCTGTTAACCATTTAGAGAATAAGACAATAATTTCTTGTTGATAAAATGGCCAAGAGTTCATGCAATTTTAGCCCAGTTCATGAAATGGTCAAGAGAAGAGGCTTGTTGACGGAATGGACTTAAATCTAGCCAATTCGTTAAGTGGGCAGTTTCACTTAAAGTGTGTAACATCTATGTATAATTATATATATATAATATGTATATATATATATCTATCTCATATAAACAGAATTAATTTTTTGCACACATACATTATGCCTGTGATAGTTACTTATGTTCAAGTTAACCATTCAAATTAATATAGATTATAATGACAAACCATAATGAAATAACTATAACTAGCATAATTTTACCACTAAAAAGCTTCATTTTGGTCACATGTAGGCACAAAATTAATTAAACACAATCAACTTATTTAGAGAATATGGTGGACCTTTAAAAATATCAAGATAAAAATAAAAATGCAGTTAACTGTACCAGCTATCGAAATATTTATCCACCTCTCGTCTTAATAATGCATTTATTCACACAGGTATGTTAATCTATAAATTGAGATATTCTTAATTATCCCTCAATAGTTGAAAAATGTATTTAAATAAAAGACAATTAGTTTTAGTTAATTAATAATTGTATTGTATTAAAGTTTGATAATTTGATTGTTGAGAATGTATTTAAAATGTGTATTTAAATGAAAGACATTTAATTTTAGTTAGTTAATAATTGTATTGCATTAAATATTGATGATATGATTATGTTTTTTTAGTTTTTTGCCATACAACGTCTTACTATCCATCCAGGTGATATATATTTTTTTAACTATGCTAGTGAATTAGAGATGAGTAAGGTGAAATTCATAATAAATGAGCTATCCTTTACGTGTAAGAAGAGAGGGAAACTACTTAGGTAAATACATTTGGTTAATACAGCGGAGATTTGAACCCTGACCTCCCCATAATCGGCAAGACAGACTAGATGTACTTGACGTTTATTCCTCTTGCCTACCGATGTGGGACGTATGATATTGAAATGTATTTAAGAAGGTGGATTGTCCTCCATTTTTTTTATCGAGAAGTTTTATAATACTGGCAGTAACGCTAGCCTTCTGGCTCAGAAGTATTTCCTAATAAAGAAGAGGGTAGCGTGCTTGTCCTGCCTTTCACAGCGAGTACGTGGCAGTCATCCTCAATGAGCAGCCAGATGACCAGCTACGCCCCCAGAACCTCCCTCCCCCTTCTTGCCGCCAAGACAACCTACAACACGAGCAAATATATACATAATATGACTTCCTAATGTGTGTGTGTATGTGTGTTTCTTTCTGCGTCCTCCAGAATCCCCTAGATGACCTAGAAAAAATAAAACTTTGCATAATTATAGTAAAGTAGAGCGTTGATAGTTTCGAATGTCAATAATCTGGATCGTCGATAATATTGGTTTCCAAGAAAAAATGCTATTTATAAAAATAGTCAAAGTAGTATTAATATCAGAGACACGGCCGCCAAAAAGCGCACCTCAACACTTAATAAAATTGAGAGTTATTTCGAAAATAGCTTTTTGCCTTATTATATTCCTTGAGAATGTATGATGTTTAGCAAAAATAAAACAATATTAATGTTCGTTGTTTAAATAAAGTGAGAATATATCCACCCTAACAATGAGTTTTAATATGTATTCCCGTCTGTGCATATTTTTTTTAAATTTTTTGTTATAGGCACTTTTTTTTTTAGAATCCGGAAAAATTGATAATCCGGATTAGTTCAATCCCCAATTAGTCTTAATTATCAACGGTAAACTTTATTTACCACGGGATGGAAGCTAAATGTGCCAGACTATCAATTTTATTTTATTTTATAAAAATAAATCACTTTATTTCACTCTTACTTTATCCCCTCACGTAACAACTGACAGAAATGTAGCCTACTTTTTACACCCAACCTGCCATGTTCTTATCAATTGAAGATTAGGTTTTGTTAGGTTGGTTATTACTATAATCAATTTGTCGTAGACAGGCCTAAGAACTAGTTCATAAATACTGGCCAAAAGGGTTGGTTTAGTCAGAATAGAATGAAATAGTTTTTGCCAAATTTTGAAATTATTCTTATTAATTTAGATTTTTTAAATTCTTTTTTCTGGGCTAATTAAATTTTTTTAAGTCTTTTATGAATTAAAGGAACGGTTTCACTGTGAAATTTGAAGAAGGCAGACTTTGGGCTTCGTGCTTTTTACAGCGAGAGAAACAGCTCAATCCGACCATAACCCCCCCCCTCCCCCTCCCCCACTCCATTTGAGGTTAAAAGCTGGGAATAATCAACCCAAGGAAGTCGAAAATAAGGATTTCTCGTTTATTAAAAACGTAAAACTGGATCAAAACAACAAGGACCAAAGAATATTTGCATGAAATCCAAACGTGTGCCTGTCAAAACTTTTATTTATCAAAAGAAATCAAATAACACTCCAGTAGAAACATTATTTAATTTTCTTCACGTGATGACCTTAAAATTTATTGAATATCTTTCAGGGGTGTCTTGGAATTTAATGACAACTTTCTCTCTTCATCACAAAGTATAATCTAATGCTGGTATGCTCATGACAGATATTCAACAAATGTGGATATCCCCATGTGAGGAAAATTAAATGCTATTTTTCTACTGGAGCAATATTTTATTTATTTCAGCCAAAAACCTTTGCTATAAAAATTACAAAAGCATTTACCTTAACTTGCGTTCTCTGTACTCACACCTTAACACCTATTAAAGCTAATAGTTAACCAAATTATAAGTAATAAATTGCAGGTCCTAGTTAGTGGTCGAAACAAAGATATTTAGCTCAGTATGTACTCTAACAACCAAACAAAGCTATAGCATTTCCCTTCCAGAGGATAGTTTATAATTTAGTCAGTTGCCCTATTTTCTTCTCAAATGAATGGTGGCTTACCATTCTCTTACGCTTGCTTGGTTTGTAAAACTTAAACTAAAGTCTCACTCCAAAGGATTAATAAAATAATCGTGACCTGGCGGTCTAGGGTTAAGGTGTCAGACTTCTGTGCTGGCGGCCGGGGTTCATTCCTCGGTCCCAGTAAAGATTTATCTGATTACCAAACCCTTCCTTCACCTCTGACAAGACGTGTATTAATCACAACTTGTGAATGTGGGGAATTCCAGGCCTCCACCGTGGTTCGGATTCCACGTTAAACTGTAGGTCCTTCATTTCATATCACACTCACCCTACCATTACACATTATCGTAGGTGCGTATAACCCGAACGGGTAGTAAGACGCGGTACTAATAATAATAATGATTAATAAAATACCTTGGGAAGATAATAACAAATATATAACTTGAACCAGTCGTTATATATTATTTATTTAAAAAAAAGAGAAATAAGATCAGTGAAACCACTTTATAATATTTAAAAAACATTACCATAAAATATAGAATTAAATATTTGAAAATAAATTAGCTATGTCGAGTGAAGAATTATGAAAACTGCACTTAAAATTATTTATGGTTCAAACGTAATCTTGTATCTAATATTTCAGATAATCGGCTGTAACGGCTAACAAGTTATGTAAATATGGTGACGACTATAAAAAGACATCCAAATATATAATGCTTGGCTGAGTGAATGCGTCTTGACAAGTCTACAAGGACACACAAGGTCTAAAAACTGAACCCTTTTAGCCTTAACATCCTTGCCTGATCAAGTAACAGCTGCCGACACCCTCAAAGCAGGCCGGTTGATTCCCCCAAGCAGTTAGGGGTGTAAACGCCCTACACAAATAACACATCATTTAGTCTTATCCGTATATATTATTTATGATTTGTGGAAACTATTATTGGTAACGGGTGACATTAAAGAGTTCTCCACATGGCAGACCGGGACGGCTGTTATCCACCAACCTCCTCTCAGTGCTGCTTACCGAATCTGCTTATCCATCTAATAGGAATTTTAAGTAGGAAGGTTTATTTGAAAGGCCTTTTTACTATCAGAATACTACCATAAGGTAGGATTATAGTAGGAAAAAGGGCTTCCCAAAGTGTTCTTCATACCCAAATTAGGATATATTTTAATTTCGTTTTTGAGTAAGATAAACTACAAAAGGTTAACCATACAATGCTATAGTTGGCAGAACATATGGCATCCATCGGTGAGGAACAGTCAGCCCTTCCCGTTTTCCTTTAGCTGTGGGCCTATCCCCGAGATGTTTCGAGTTGATTCCACTGCGAGATTGGTCGTTCACGTGACACAATCTCGAAACTTTTTC
>CABFOW010007141.1:0-19034 GCA_902141385.1 Timema californicum | reverse complement strand
TATATATATATATATATATATATATATATATATATTGTTAATCTTTTCTTAAATAAATATGTATTTATTTGACTAGCTATCTTTAATTTACTATGACAGGTTTAAAGTATTTTTGTTATAACACAAAAGATTCTTGTACCATTCCCTTTGAGTAATAACGTATAGTAACGGGTGATGATTGAGAAGGGTTCATGACGACAAATTATTGAATAGGTCCAAGTGAAGGCCTATCAATGTTTATGTGGTCCTAACGCTCTTCTGCAATTTAATCATTTGTTTTTATTTCTTGCCCTCTTTACCTTATTGTACATGTGCCCCTGCCCTTGTCCAGTAGAGGAGAAGGGGGGTGGTACAAACTTAGGGAAATAAAAAAGTACAAAGTATACCCACAGACATATAAAAACTCAGAATTTTTTGTATTACTTTGTTAAAGACACCTTTAACTTGGAGAAAGATTACATTGTTATTTAACTCTGTGTGTATTTATGTCGCTGAGGATGAAAGTTTCCGAAACATAACTAAGAAAGGTTACACAGTAAATAATATAAGCTTGGAAGGTAAAAACGCGCGAATCACCGTCAGTTCTGAAGTTGATCCCAAATGTGTGCAAGAAACTGGGCTGTTTGGCTTTTTTTTTAACACTTGTGAAACGTCATGGTGCGATATAAGATTTATTTTATTTTCACTAAGTCACATTACTAGTCAAAAAGTTACCCCCAATTTGTATCTTAAAATTATAGCTTTTAGAATTTTTCAGATATATTCGTGTAAATATATGGTTTAGTTACTTTTAAACAATGGCTGTGAAATGTTACATTCATTAAGTGTCCATCACTACTACAAAAATTATCTGTATTAGGCTAATATTTGAGCGCAATATATCCAATAATTGAGCTCACTCGTCCATGAATTATATATAATTTTACAACGGTGCATTCTTTCATTTTCATAAACCACTTTACAATGTGTTATCAAATGAAATATATCTCAAAAAATTCAACAACTGCGTAATTTAATTATTCTTTGCAAATAATGATTTTTTTGAATACTATAAACGTCGCATTAATGTCAAATCAGATAAAATATTCTGTGTATTAACAACGTTATATAAATATAAAATAAAGTAACTAACTAAAATGAAGCGATATAATATGCTTTGATACTATATTAATCATTACGAGCGTAATCTTGTATGAATTGACTAAATTGTCTAATTTGTACACGGATGAAATTAAAGCGATAAAACTTAATTAAGCTCTATGTATCCAATTTGAGCTGAAATGTGCTATTGTACCCATGAGGGAAGGGAAGTCTCAAAAATGAAGAATAATCACTTGTCCCTTAGAGTATTAATATTTAATCGTAGCTGATTAGTTATTTGCACTACAATGTAATTTCATCTGTTTTTTTTATTATTTTCAAATTAAAAATTTATTTCCAACCTATTTACATATAACTTATTTGTCATTTTTGTTTTTATAATTATTCATCTATGTTGGACGCCTAAAATCAAATTATTTCTTCAAATTAATATATACATAGAAAACTTGTATTAATGGGTACCTCGTTTGCCTTTAACTGTGAGATTGAGGTGCAAATCTCAACTGGGTGCACAGAGCAGTGCTTTGCCTACATGTTCTCCCCTCTGCTCCCATGGAAGTATGGGTATATTCCCCCTAAATCCTATCTTCTTCGTCGATGCGCCATTAGTATAATTAAATACGAATAACCCAAACAGGTAGCAGGGAGGGAGAGGGGGGAAGAAAATAAATTACAATTTAAAGTAGAGTGTGTTCAATATTTTAAGCAACTACGGAACAAATTTTACGTTGTATTTAAACATCACTACGACTAATATTGAATTCATAAAATAAATTCTAAAAAAATCTAACTTATAGCTTTTGAATTTTGACTGACAGCTCACAACTGACAGCTAAAAGCTTTGAAAAGTCACCAGACCAAATTATGTATCCCTACGCCGAACCATATGATCTACTAAAACATGTGTTGTTAGGCAGCTGTCACTTCTAACAGTCAACATTAGATTTATACCTAAATGTTGACTGATAGAAGTTAACTGTGAGCTGTCAGTCAGCACCAAAGAAGCCATGGGGCTACTGTAGCTTTGAATTAACAAAGTGTCTCAGACGCTATAATTTATATCGCCTTAGCAGTCTAGAACATAACACAAGACCCTTACATTTAAAATCAATTTATTTTTATCGGTGAAGGCAGTATAGTGGGCGTCGGCGGTGGTTACGATTGGAGTGATTTAATTGAGAAGAGATGCGTACATTTATCATTATAATTTAATTGTTTTACTATACAAATATTATCCGTCTAAAAATAAACAAATTGAGAAGTATTTATCGAGTAGAAGGAAACATTTTGAACGTAATGAATGCCGTTCAGGTGGCGTGTTCAACTGTAACATTTGGTGACATCGCGGCACACGTGTTGTAATTTATATCGTGGAAACATGGACAAGGCACATCATGATTTATGAACACAAACAGTTCCTACCAAACTTGCGTTAGATGCAGATGGCACTGCTTTGCTACATTACAATTAGTTTCGACGAGAACACGAACAGAAATGTGTATCAATAAATGAATTGTGGCGCGGAACAAACTTCGAGGTTTCCCGGGGGTTGTAGGAAGTGCTATCCGAACTATCAGTGGTAGATCTCAGAGGGTAAACAAAACTATCACAAAATTACCATCGAAACTGGAAATAAATTAATTTTTAAATATGACATAACTGTAAGAAGGTAAACAGTTGTTTATTTCCACCGCTTCCTAGAACCAGGTCTCATATATTATTTGAACGTACTTGCTATATTTGCGAGTTTAAATAAAAACAGAGCTCGATTTTTAATGACGATCTACTTTCTTACTCGATTGACTGAAAATTGACGCACTATTGACCGGTTGCCAACCCCTTGTCTAAGGTGTTACTCTCGCAGTAGACTGGACTGCCGATGAGGGGGATAACGGTGTTCGAATCCCCGACGGGTGTACTGAAAGTAGTTTTTCCTAAATTTGTTTTAAGCTCTTCTCCAACGAAAATTTGGGTACGCTTTCTCAAAACTCAACCTTCCTCATTCATAGTACATAGCGAATGTAATACAAATGCGCTAATAAAAAAAATGTCAAGTACTATTTATATTTGTAAAGATAAATATTATATTCGCATCATACATTTAATATTTAAAACAATATTAATAATGATAATAATGATTATAATATGTACACTAAACTTTATTTTAAGGGCATTTTAATATATGAAACACGCCATAGATGTAATTTACAAAATATTATTTGAAAGCTTATAGAAACAAGGGCTAAGCTAAGCCAAGCCTTGTAAATGTATGTCGATTTGATTAACAAAGCTCTAAAGTTGTGACACAAAGGTCCACCTAGACAATGAGTCATGTATGCAAGTGTTACATACACTGTGTTGTGTGTGCGTGCGTCAGTCTATTCCTTTTATGTGCGGTTTGTTTATCGCTCGCTCTACAGAGAATAAATATCTGGAATTAATTTAAAACAAGAGTTGTCTTGTTACAAGAGAAAATATACACTTTTGTGTTTAATATTTTAATTATAGGATATGGCAAGCACTGTGGGTTTGTGCAGATATAAATCTACACTTTGTGGTTTAGTTTATTTGAGCAAAAAGAAATTTTAGACAACCAACAATTATTTTTTGGACAATAATCTTGGTGAAATCTAAAATGACACATTTTACTTTATCGCTATCTTACAGGTAGAGAAAGTATTGTGATAGTAAAAAATATTCGAGATTTTGATGAATATTGACGTTTCATGACCCCCCTACCCCCGAATCAGTAAAAGTGATATTATAATTCCCTTCTGTTTGTCCGTCTGTCTGTACCTCCAACTAGAGCCTAAACTGTTTTACCGATCGGGATAAAACTTGGTATTTAGGGTTTTCATAGAGTTGCCCCAAGGGTTTTTGGAATTGGATATCTATCCCTAAAATTAAGGGTACTTTCTTAAGGGCAAAAAGAGAAAAAGTTGATTTTCTCAAAATCGGTTCTAACTATTTTGATTAAATTTCACTTCAAAAATTTATAAATAATCCAAACAAAATGGCTTCTTTAAATATTTCTGCAAAATGAATTTAAGGGCTCCGGTCTGATGCGTAAATTCTAATGTTTTATAATATCTCCGAAACTATTTGAAATATGAAATTACCTACCATTACAAATATGCATATCTATTTATAATACAAATACTTTATTCTGTAGCGTGTCAATCAGATTGATTGAACACCTACAAGGAAAAAAATAACTATTTATCACTATTCGTGTAATTGAGTGCCACGTTGGAGTTATATCGAGATATTGAAGATAAACTACCTCAAAGTTATGCTCTCATACAAAAAACTGCGTATTGGCCTACGTTCAAAACACGTGGATTAGTCAAAAAATTAATTATATTTTGATAATTGCGGTTCTAGATATCACAAAAGAAGACTAATGTTATTAAAGTTATGAATAAGATTTGTGAATGTGTGCCCTAGTTATAAAAAGGGGTCTGATACAAAACTTACAACTAACCATGTGGCCGTTAATATAATTTAAAAAAATATACTTCTATATCATTTCTTTTCGTAAAACAAACAGTGAAAATCAAATAACTAAATTAATACTGATGCATTTTGATACAGGATATATGTGTATAAAACTCACCCAAGGGCAGATGCCTGCAGATATCGTTTACTCATTTCACAAAAACAGAATTATCTATGATGGCGGCTCCACGTGGATCAACTCTGACTCACGCAGTAGAGAAGAAAGAATCAAGTCGATGTGCCGAGTCAAGGCGCAGCGATACCATGCGCCTCTGGTGGTCGACAGAAGAAGCTCGTCAGTTTCTTAACTCTCTTTCTCTTTCCCCTCTCATTCATTCTCCCTTATTCTACCTCTGCTTCGTAATTCATTCTCCGTTATCCCCCTTTCATGTTCGTGTCTGATTGTCGCTATATAAGGGTAGCACCATGAGCTCATTTATGCACAACGCCTTTACACAGCCTAGGTACTAGAACGAAGCTCTGCCGGTGAGAAGTACCAAGAAGGATCATGGGGTCCGTGTCGTCGGAATCGCCGCCATAGCATCGTCGTTGCAGGATGAATCGTCGGAGTCAACGAGCTGGATACCAGGACACCTCAGCTAGGGTATCTGTATCCAGCAAGGGTCGTTTAGTCCCTAGCATGTAGTCAGAAGACACTTTATTTTTATTAGATATAATGTAAATAGTCATTCGGAAGTCCTTTACTTTAGCAAGAGAAATGTTTCATTTTATTAGATCTTGTATCATGTTCAGAACTAGCTAACTTCATTATGCTAGAAGTATCTTGGCAATATTTCGCCTTTCTGTCTGATGGACAAGTCAGATTTTAATGACTCATAAAGTCAAATGCTGAGTGCATTATTGTATTTTTGGACACTGTCCTAACGTCAAAGCCTCTGGCTCGGAAAATGTGAATTTTAGTGTGGTAAATGTACACTAACTCACAAGTTCCTATAAATCTTGAAAAAGAAAAGTAATTCATGACACCCTAAACGTCATGTGCATCAGTGCTTTGTTATTGATGGTTATCGCCAGGAAGTCTGTTTCTTTCTTTTGCATTACGCAGTGCAGTTATAATTCATAGAGATTTGACTATGCGGTCAAATGTTCATTGAAAATATTAGTTTGGGTGCGCAACCCGTGGATATTGACCTATAGTCATAGTGGGGTCCGCGCAAATAATACTATTTTGTTTTGGCCTGTAAATAGGTTCTTAAATTTTGTGGTATTTCAAAATTAGGTTAATGTACTATTGAATGCATTGGTAGTACCGTAAGGGAACATGTCCGGCCATAGTACTTTAATGACTCCTGGCCCTTAGCCATCAATCAGCAGGATTCACCAGTCAACTATCCAACAAATTTAGTAACACTCAACCTTGTCAAGTGAGACTGTGTAAATGTTATACTATAAATTTGTTCTATATTTTGCTCTAACTAATTCTCAAAATACTCTCCTTTTTAGAAATTCTACAGCCTCATGCCTGGCCACTGTGTTGCCCAGGTAGCCACAAGTAATCAAGTAATCCCTCAAGTTTAATTGTCTTGAGAAGAAATTTAAAATTCTATTGTCTTCTACCTAATTGTAAAACTTGTACATTTTGATGCTTTTAATGTCTACTAAATAAAACTATTGTGAAATTGAAATGTTCAGTTTTCTAATTTACTTAGTTTAGCAGTATTTAGTTGCAATACTGTTGCAATTCGAAACATATTTTTATAAAACCAATAACTTTCAAGCTATACGCATATATATATATATTTTTTAACTTTTCGAATTCTAAACGTAAATTATTGCGACCGTAAAAAAAATCTAACCAGCAATGTTGATGAATGTCGACGACTCATGAACCCGAACCCTAAAAAGTGGTTTTTGCAGTCTGTTTGAACTTAAATTAATAGTAGATTAATAAAGGACGAAAAGAGAAAACAATGATTTTTCTCAAAATTGGCTCTTTAATTTTGATTAAAATTCGTATATAGGCGTTGATTAAGATTAAAAATAAACTGGTTATTTTCATTTTCCCATGAAAATGACTTATAGGGTACTTTACAGAAGCAGAAACTTCCGTATCTCCGATAATATTTGGGATACTAAATAACTAATCATTTCAAAATTGTAGTACTATAAAAATTAAAAACTTTTATATGAAATTTATTTTTATAAAACCAACAGTTTCTGAGATATTGACAAATATATTAATACAATTTCGTGAGCTTTAGTTTTAACGAGATACTACTTAAGTTTTAACTCAATAATTCTCCAATGCCTCAGAGTAATTAAATATAACCAAGTTTCTCAAAAAGTTTATGTTGTTTTTCCTTAAATCTCTTAGGAGAAATGTTTGTACAACAATGATCTATATCTATTTTATACTCAATAGTTAATATTTACATTGTTTATTGGTCAAAATTTATAAATGAGGAATTTAATAACAATGCGATGTCCTGAAGATGTGCAATACCTAATAAAATGTCGAAAATTTTAACCGGAAGTCGAAATTTTAATACAAAGTGTTGACCCTTGTGGACCCAATATTGATCTTTATTATTGGCCCAAACATACAAATGTTTTACTACTTAATAGTATTGGTTAATTATTACCACCTTATAAATGTTTAATCACCGATAATATGTTAATCATACTAATTTGGTATTGTTAGTTAGGTTAGCTAAATATAATTTAGTTTTTTTTGCTAGTTGTTTGTGGTTCTGCGTCATACAACACTTACGGTCTACTCACAGCTAATTACACTAATTACCCACTTCAATGGCCGCATAGTCTAAATTAAAGTTACATTTCCACAATAGATTCAACCTGTGTAAGTGAGTCTCGGCCTAATTTCTAAATCGTATATGAATTGAGGCCCAATCACACGAGAGAGAGGTATGAGTTTCGTCCAGCTAATTAGCAATGTGCTTTTTATCATTATGTCTTAAATTTCAGATATAAACTATACTTTTCTCATGTTGACATCCCTCGTAATATCCAAATTTCCTCAGTTCTTGTCGTTCAAAGGTTTTAGAAAATAATTGAAGGTTTATTAGGTTAGGTTAGGTTAGGTCAACATCCCGGGCCGAAATTAGAACGTGGCTCTAAAAATGTGGGGTGGCAATTCAACTTTCTTTAGAGGTAAACAACTCATGCGGTCGCAACTCATCTGCAGCTGACTCAACTGCCGATGACTAGAAGATTGGAATTATAATCCTGTTCGGGTGTACTGAGGGCGGTTTTCCCTAAATGGTTTTCCACTATCCATCCAATCAAATGCAAGAACACTTCCTCTAAATGCAACCTTTCTCATACCTAACAATTAACACAATAAAAAGATATGTGTATACCATGAACGGGTAGTAGAACATAAACGGAGTCGAGACAAAGAAGGTAGACTTTAATATAAATAATAAGGGTGACCTGGTGTTATAGGGGTAAAGTGTCATACTTATGTGCCTGGGGTCCGAGGTTCAATTCCAGGTCCCGTATTTGATTGTCAAACCCTTCCTTCACCTCTGACAAGACGTTTATTAATCACACCGTGGTTTGGATTCCACGTTAAACTTCTCACAATCACCCTACCATTACACATTGGCGTAAGGATATATAACCCGGACGGGTAGTAAGACGTGGTTCTAATAATAATAATAATAATAATAATAATCAATATAAATAATAGCTTCATTTGAGCAAAGTGGAAAGCCATTAAGGAACACTTTGAATATACCCGTCCGTTATTCTACCCCGGATATTGCCGTCACCAGCTAATCAAGCTTTATGATTCTGACGTCTAGCTTATACATGCCCAATTATGAGGGTAAATAATAGTTTTATCACTATCCATAATACATGTTTTCGAACACAGCGTCAATGAGGCTGCCGTGTCAGTAAGTGTCATGATTTATGCCGAGATCACAACTTGACGTAACGTTCACTTAATGCCGTGATCACGAACAACTTAACGTTAATTTAACGTAACGTCACTTAAAGCTAACTTAACTTATGTGTGATCACGATTCACGTAACTAAACGTAACAACTTGAACCTAACATCTCTATTCTAGAGTTTGTGTTTTGATCTGTGATTTGTACTATTTGTATCAATTAGTTTATATGATATGTGAATATTTACAGTTTACAGATTTCAACCGATATTATAGATATTTATTGTTAAACTTTTTGGATAAATTTATCTTTTATATTCAATATAAAATGTTGGCAAACAGAAAGAAAAGAATTAATCTTAACCGGAACCTGATTATTCTTGAAGTAGGTAATATATATGATTTAAGTGTCTTCAGATACTACATTTTTCTTTCTTGGGGTTTATATCAAATAGATTTATATATTTTAATCAATAATTTGGACTTTTTTCAAGGGCTTTTATTAACGAAATACATTTCACGTATAAAACAAGTTTTTCTATTAGTACATGGCTAAATATTAACTAGTATTAACGAGCAGATTTTAATACTTTTACAATCAAAATTATGTTAGTTGATTTATATTTTATTAACAAGGATATTTCTTTAAAGTAATACATTATACCATTTTATATAATAAAATGCTTTGCGGTCTTAACTTCTTTACAATATTTGAACTAAGCCTGTTCTATAACGTTCTAAAATGATACGACAGTTGCGCTTATTTTAATAAAATGTCCTATCACTAGAACTTAAACTAAAGAGTAAACCTTGGTCATAATACTAGCAAATGAATTACTAAATAGCCCTGTAGACTTCAATCGCATAATGATTGACTGGTTAGATCATGGGATAATATTCATGTATTATTATTAGTACCACGTCTTACTAACCGTTCGGGCTATACGCACTTACGCTTATGTGTAATGGTAGGGTGATTGTGAGATTAATCCACGTCTTGTCAGAGGTGAAGGAAGGGTTTGGCAATCAGATAAATCTGTTCCAGGACCGAAGATTGAACCCCTAACCCCCAACACAGAGGTCCGACACCTTACCCCTAGTCCACCAGGTCACCCACCCTTCATGTAATGTTCACTTAACGTGAAAGACCTCCCAGGACATCTATTACGTTAAGTTAACTGCATCGTGAACGCTTTCATTTAAAAACAGGAGGAGATTTTTACGTTACGTTAACTTTAAGTTAACGTTAAGTAGATCGTGATCCCGGCATTACTCTCGTGTGAGCAAGGATTAATCCTTGGTTAAGTTAATCTGTAACTCGTGGGCTGATACGATGTTGATATATGCACCTAATAAATACCTTAATAAAACACATTATAACAAATAGAGCAAACATTTGTTACGGAGATAGTCAGAAGGAGATGTGGGAGGGATAAATTCAAAAGGGAGACCAGGATCGGAGTACAGGAATCAGATAGAGAACGGTGTTTGCAGAAGAACTCCCCAAAACAGGCAATATTAAAGAGTTTCGGCAAACCAATCGCGAGATTGATAACTTAATGATGATAATTTGTTACTGACGATCAAATAAATCAAAACTTTTAATAAGCACCCCGTCTTAACTAACACTTTGGATTATACGCTTATGCACTAATTATGTGAATAGATTTAGGGATGATTAAGGATATATTTAGAGGATATGTACCCGCATTTAAGTGGTGGAAGAGTGGAAAACCATTTTGAAAAATCCTTAGTACAACCTACCAAGATTCTAGCCTCGATCACCCCGTCATCGGCAGTCGAGTCTACTGCGAGAGTAACGCGTTAGACAGCGCGGCCACCGAAGCGGGTACGACTTTAATGAAAAATGTATATATGTCTTAGTGTTATAGGTCTATCTTATATTCTAATTTTAATCTAAAAGTATACCTACTTGATCCTTAATCAGTGAGATGGTATTATGTGTAAATTTACTTTTAAAATAAAGCTCTGTAAAGCCTGACGAAAATAACTGAGATAATATTTCCCTTGTAAGATACCGGGTTGAATACAACCTCAGTGTTCCTGTGTAATCCATCACACCCCCGCGTCGGAAACTTTATCAGAAGGACTTGCTCTCAAGACCCCTAGTCCTTCACCAGCCCCATTTTACTGCTTCTCTACAGTAGCAGCACTCACCCTCCTCTCATGTCTAAACCATCACGCTTCCAATCTTTCAACTGTTTCAACAATCGCGACTTGAACCTATTTCTCTCACTTACACAAATAAAAACCTAGTCCTACCAAGAACACAGGACATGGGCATTGCAGGGTTTACAAAACACCTTGTTGAAAAAAAACATATAAATATTAAATTATATTCTGCTTCTTTTTTTATCACTGCGTTTTACTGCCGGTTCAGTTTGTACTTTTATATGATAAGTACTATAATGGGCTAAGGAAGAGGTAATCCACTCTAATTCGCGTGAAAGGAGAGTAAGAAACCATTTAGGAGAAACCACTCTCAGAAGACGCGACCGGGATTCGAAGCTCGATATTCCCGTCATCAGCGCGATAGTCTGACAATAGAGTGACGCCTTAGACCATCATAGTTTTTTTGTTAAAGACAGAACAAAAAATTGTAATCTGGAATGTTTAAATTTGAACAAAATGTTAATAAAATGCAGTCCGACCCCTTAGCTCAGTTGATAGCGTGTATGCCTAATTAACTAAAGATATCAGGTTTGACTACTGGCGTGGCCAAAAAATGTATCCATGTTGAAATTGAGGCTTCTCCTATAACATTGATGCATTTTCGTTCGGAGGAAATGGTGTTGTGTTTATTCTAGTATTAAGCTGGTTTGTAAATTAGTGTGTTTATATACTGAGTAGAACAAATCAATTGGTTTTAAATACCCCGAATAAAATATAAAGGTAAATAAAATACATATACAGCGTGGTCCAATGAACAGACTAGCGCTCAGATCCATTGTTATGTGTTAAAATACTGATTCCTCTATAATTGCTTGCGTTATGTGATTTTACCAAATGGTAGGTTAAGGGCTTTGATAACATTAAAAACTTAGGTGCCTATAAAACAAGCAATTTGTAATACGATTTAGAAATAGATGACTAGGAGTCTAGGGTTGTAAAAACACGAACGACTAAAACAGTTCACACTGACCATAAATTAGGGAGGTTTTCCGGAGATAATTAAAGTAAACCCTTGCCATAAAAGCTACTGAAAATTGTAGGTAGTTAGCTGTTAGCTACATAATTTCTTTTTTAATTTGTGTGCATTCATATGGTATTATTCCATCCCTATTTTAAGCTCACGTACAAATTAAAACAAAAGGCAATTAGAATTAATGTGGCATCGTTTAACGTGTGGTGCTACATTTATTCAATGAACATAGCCATTGAAATATGATATTCAATTGTCATTGCTACCCACTTCAATGGCCAAATGGCCTAAGGCAGCATTCTCGTTTATACGGGCCTGCTGACGACGGGGAGATAGAGGTTCAAATCTCGCTCGGGTCTATTGAGGGAGGTTTTTCCTAAATGGTTTCCCACTATCTTTCCAGACAAATGCGGGAAGATTACCTATAAAATACTTCCTTCCCCAACCCTACAACATTAGGGCAATTTACATAATACAGTCAACTCTCGATTCTACGACCCCGAGAATAGCGTCCCTCTCGAAGTAACGACCCTTTTTCGAGGAACCGTGAAAAATGTGGGAAAAAAGCTTGAAAAGTTTAATAAAATCGGCTGTAAAATGGGTTTGTTGCATTTATTTAGGTCGCTGCGTTGCAATTATATTTGTGAACGCTGTATTACTAGTAACTGGGGTGGGTCAGGTATAAAAAAAGACACCACCTCATCAATGCCAGCCAATATCACTTGACTCTGTCCACCCCCTCCCACAAGCAAGACAATGTTTCCCCGCGCGCGACTGCCGCTACATCACGCGCCAGGCTTGCTTTTGCCATTGTTATTTCGATTCTCGATTTGGTTACTATTTTGGTTTGATTTTGTGAACAATTTTTGACGACCCATGCTATTGTTTAACCTTGTTATTCTGATTTGGTTACTTTTTGGTTGGATTTTGTGAACGATTTTTGATGACCCGCGCTATATTTTTTTATTTGATACGAACTTATAATTTTGACGAAATGAGTGAAAGGAGTACCTTCTTCAAGAAATAGGTAGGTTTTATTTTATTTACTTTTTCACGTATTGTCTAAAAAAGGCAATTTTTTCGTATGAAGGTCAGGGATGGAACAAAATCTGTTGAAATTCCAATAACGACCCCTTCGAAATAACGACCCTTTTCCAGGGAACCGTGAAAGGTCGTAGAATCGAGAGTTGACTGTATGCGCATAAACTGAACAGGTAGTAAGACACGGTGACAAATCAAAACTACCATTGTTGATAGATATCACACTATAAGATAATAATTATGACAAAGAAAAACTATATCAATATTTCTAAAACCATTTATGTTTCTTTTATCTTAGGTTTTCTTCCTACTAGAATCCTGATATATGTAACATTAATACCTATCGTGGGTGCGTGCACCACGCCTTACTACCCATCCGGTATAAGCACATATTAGCACTAGTAGCTTAGTAAAGTAGAATTTAGAGGAAGTATATCCGCATTTACAAGAAGGTAGAATCGAAACCTATCTCAATACACTGAACACTAGGTTAGAAATCGAGCCAAGGTCTGCCCATCTCTGTAAACCCAAGATATTTTAAATTAACACCCGCTGATGAGTGTGAGTACTTTTAAAATCAACATTAACTTCCTTAAGCTTGTATTTTCATTAAAAAAATTAAAAAATCATACCAACTTCTAATATGATCTCGAAGTTTTAAAAATGTATTTAATTTAAATTATTCTATACATTTTTGTGTTTTATCTGTTAATGCATTTATTTCTATTTGATAAATATTTAATAGATTTGTTATAAATATGTATGTATAAAAATAGTTAAAAGTCTTACAAAAAATAAATCACTCAATACTTTTTTTTCTTAACCTCCTTTTTACATATTTCAAGGGTATGCTATTGGAGTGTATTGCTCCTTCTATAAAAATCATCTCTAATGCATTTTAATGTCAACGTCTCATTCTCTATTTGATCGCCATCATTTCTGAAATCTTTATATATATATCAAACTCTCCCCATCACGGTTAACCCCCTCTCTTCCCCTCTTTCCTGTGTTCCAATTTTCCAATTCTGCCAAGCAGGCAGGCAGTTTAGTAGTCTACTTGAACCGTAGCCTTCCCATCCTCCTATTCCACCCCTAACGTAGTGGTCCACCCTCAACACGAGATTAGCTCTAGCTTTTGTGATGAGCCAAATAATTTCTGCCATCAGGAGAGGGAAGAAAAGAGATAGGGAGGAAATAAAAGGGGCTATGAGAGGTGATGCGTGGGGTAGTGAAGGAGCTTTTCTTGCTAACAGAACGAAAGATATGGAGTACATTCTTCGTACAAGTCTCCAAGATACATAACCGTCCAACTTTTACAACTCAGTCAAACAGATGCTTAAGCAACGACACTTATCTCGGAACATCAAACTTCTTTACGAAAAAAAATTGTTAACGTTATTTTGTGCCCACATATTGGATGAAATTCTATTTATTATATTTTTATTTAAAACTAAAAAATTATTTTTGAAGGTAAGGATTTGAATTTCGCTAAAGGAATATTATTATTATTAGCACCGCGTCTTACTACCCGTTCGGGTTATACGCACTTACGCTAATGTGCAATGGTAGGGTGATTGTGAGATGAAATGAAGGACCTACAGTTTAACGTGGAATCCGAACCACGGTGGAGGCCTAGCATTCCTCACATTCACAAGATGTCTTGTCAGGGGTGAAGGAAGGGTTTGGTAATCAGATAAATCTTTGCCGGGACCGAAGAGTAAAGGATTATTAAAAACAAATATTTTATCACAAAAATTAGTTCAGAATCATTTTTGAATAACATTAAGATAGTTTTTTTTTTTTTTTAGATTATCACTTACTGTATTTCTAAAAGTGGGAATTTTAATTTAAAATGGTTAAGAACCATGGGGTTGATCGAACTGAAACAAGCTATGGGTTTGTAAACTGATTGGCTCAAAATGGATTACCAGCATTTGCGACATTTATAGACTGACAATTTCCTACTAAAGTCAATCCGATCCATAAAAAAATCAACAGAAATATAATTAAGGAATTTTTTTAAATTTTAGTTTGTAATTCTAATTAATAAATAATAATTAAACCTTGTAGTTTCATTTTTGACCAGATATAAAAAGTTTAATTAATGTTAAATTAATTTAATTTAAATAAATTTAGGAACTAAAATATTAATAACTTTTTAAATAATAATAATATTTAGCACCGCGTCCTACTATTTAAATACATTTGGTTTTATTTTTATGTTCCTGAAACAATAACAGTTAATAATTTGGTTCTATAAATTTACTATGTTCTAATTTCAAATAAAATTTGATATTTATTAGTAATAAGATTTCGTTAAATTTAAGATTTTATCCATTAGAATAGATGCGACAAATTTGAAACTCGTACGTCATGTTTGAAACAATAGACGCTAGATGCCACTAGTGACGCTTTCCTGGCTAGTTTGTTAAATCAAAAAGAAGTAGCTCGAGAGTTTAAATCGAATGGAAGGATTATTAAAATAATCTCAAGCATTTCGAACTATGTTGCTAATCGGAGTCCACATTACCAACTCCACATGGTAATTTAAAAAAAATGCGTTTCTAAAATGGGATGGCTTTTAATATCTGGGACATTTACCGATACGATGCAATGTACCAAATATCAAAACTGACCCGGAAATTCCGAGATGAATGGTCACTCAAGCCATTTACCGTATATACAGTCCAATAAAAAGTAAAAAAAAAAATGTTTTTTTTTATAAAACTAGATAATCATTCACCCTACATTCGATAAAATCCTTACAAACTATCTTAAAATGAATATTAAATATAAATTGATCCTAAAGCTAGCTACTTTGTCGCGCGTAACAAATAAAGTGAATTTTAAAATTAAATTTTGATTATTTGATTTATCTTGATTTATTTAGGACACTTTAATAAAATGGCTTCGTCAACGAGGGAGGAAGATTATTTTTAGAAATAGATTGAATGATTATTATCTTATATTTTGTACGATAAAATTGGTGCACCAATTTTGGCTGATGATTACAGTAGTAACACTTCTTTTATGAGGGGAGGTGGTTGTATATAAAAGTGCAATGCCATCAAAGCTAAGAGAGTAAAGGTTTAAGTTAACTATTTACACTTTACGAGATTAAAATTCCACATATGACTTTAAATTATACCATATCATGGCCTAATAACTGAGATATTAGATACACAATTATTCTCCTACTAGAAAGTGTATCTAAATGTGGTTTTCTGTTGTAATTTTTTTTATTTATTTTTCTAAATTTGTTCAAATGATTTAATTGGTTTTAATGCTCACGTTTTCTAATGAAGACTCCAGGTTGCCACACTCCGACACGACATGTGGCTTATGCTATTTTGCCAACCTAAATTACATGGGATGAAATGGGCTCTTAATATCGATGAATGTTAATGATTGTAAATCGTTAAACTATCTACTATTCAATTTTTAGTAAAAATTAATTTGAAACGTTATAAGAACAACATATTAACGAATTAAAAAGTGTTACTTATGGCTATGTATAAATATTATATACAAACATTATTGAGAAGTTTGTTTGGATCAAGCTACCGTACATAAGTGAACAGACTTTAATTTCATTAACAATGTATGTATTTGATTTAAAAAAAATAAGTATAGTTGTGTAATCAAGTATGGGCCTAAAGTTATTCCTAAAATATATTTTATCAAATTATTTTAAAATAAAAAATTATATTTTTGTGAAATAACTGAAAAATAAATATATTATTCTTTTTGTTATTATGTAGGTTACAAATTTAATATTTTATCTGAAATGAGAATATTCTCATCTATGTTTTGATGCGAATTTGATCCTAAAAACACATAGCTCAAACGCACATTTTTTTTACTACCTATTCAAATAATACAAAGAAAAGCCATCTAGATTTAATTACTAATACATTCTTTAGAGCACTATAGTTTTTAAGTTCCTCACCTAAACCTGGCGAATCCTAACTGTTTTAACCATTATCTTGCAAGAAGAACAAGGAAATAAAAGTCGTGTCAATTAATGTGTAGTAATATTAATCTATGGTATTAAGGGTTTAATTTAAAGAGTGAATTATTGTGAGGGTATTTAAGAGGATTTTCATCAAAATTCACGTAATATATTATTCATGTTTTATTTGTTCGTAAGATTCAGACACTTTCTGCAAAGAACAAAATAAAACTATATGTTTTTAAAACAGTGTGAATTTAAGAGTTATTTTAATCAAATGTTAATCTTGGCTTACTGGCTCGAATAGAACCCGGATATTGCCTTATTAACTCTAATCTAATTGAATCTTGGCTTTCTAACTCGAATCAAATCATCCGTATCTTAACTTACTAACTCTAATTGTATTCAAATCTTTGTTTATCTCAAATCGAATCAGAATCTTATCTTACAAGCTCGAATTGAATCAAAATCTTCGATTAAAAACTTTAAACAGAATCGCTCGACTTGAATCCAAATCTCAGATTACTAACTATAAAAAAATCTTGGCTTACTATCTAGAACCGAATTCGAATCTTGACTTGACAACTTGAAAAAGATCCAAATCTTAGCTTACTAACTACAATATGAATCTTGGTTTTCTAACTCGAATGGATTTAGAATCTTGCCTTACTAACTCGAATCGATTTAAAATCGAATTTCATGTGTTGAAACATTTTCGGATCGATTTCTAATCGAACATTAATGATAAGAATATTTCGAATGAAATATTTTGAAATTAAAATTAATTTTAAATAAGTTATAGCTTTGTCTTACCTGGAATATCAGAATTAAATTTTTGGTTATATTTGAACAATATATCAATGTTTGTTTCTATTACAATGTCCTAATTTCAAAATTAAATTCTTTCTAATCCAAATCTGGTAGGCCTATATAATTCAATTTGAAATTTCGAGTATTTCAAATATTAAAATGTGAAATTTCGAAGCTTCACAAGGGCTTATTCTGTTTGAAAGACCCTTTAAGAAAAAGGACTGTGACGGGGGGGTTGAAATATATCTTGGCTAGACACTCTCGATCAGAGTTCCATCCTTGGAGTCAGCTTTTAATTAAATCCTGAAGGGGATGGCATTTTTCCTCGTCTTCGCGGGTTCTCTAGGGGGAAGATGAATGGTGACGAAGCATGGTCGCTATCGCGGGCTAGCTAGACCCTGGGAGTCGTTGGGCGAGTTACCCTCGGAACACAATTTGGTGCTTTCTCGTCTGCTTCTTGCCCCTCGCACCTGAGCTTATCTCCTTTCACCCCCTCACGTCTCTAGCTCTCCCCTAGGTGGTCTCTTTCATATAACGCGAGATTCATCTTTCTTTTAAATAAAACGTTATCCGTTTCGGTGACTGCATGGTATAAGATGTCATTATCTTAATAGACTGGCCGGCCAATGACTAGGAGATCAGGGTTTAAATCCTGGTGGGCTGTATTGAGGGTGGTTTTTAGAAATTGTTTTCCAATCTTTCGCCAAGAAAATGCGGGTACAATTCTTCTAAATATAAACTTCCTAAACTCTAAAACTATTAGCGTAATAAGTACATAACTCAAACGAGTAGTAATACGTGGTGCTAACAAAAAAATTACCATTTATTCAATAAATATTATGCATGATATAATATGTGAAGAATGTTACCATAGTCGTCCCAATAAGAGCATGTAAGAGTTTAGAACGTCTGACTCTGAAGGACGGGACTCAATCTCTACCAGCCACAATGTTTATCCAACAAATTAGTGCACACCATGTCGTATAGCTCCACGCCATCTCGGAAAATATTTCCGACACAAGTTTTCTTTCATAAAACACCTCTTACATACTATTTAATATAGCGGGTAGCCAATCAGATACCAAACGTACACTACGTCAAGATTGAAAGGTAGCAACTTCTAATTCACTGAGCCCGCGATGTATGATATACGTCCACAGATGGCTACAGAATAGTTTGCCTAGCTACGCCCAAGGCCTAAGTTAGAGAAGGCAAGTCCATAAATAGTTTCTTGACTGTTGGGAAGGAGTGATTGTGGAGGGGTTATGTCTTTTAGCGATGCCCGAATGGTTTGATTTACTAAATTAATTTTACTTTATATTATCTGATAATTATAAATTCCATAATTAATATTTATATACTAAGTTAATTAATTATGTTTGATCTGATTAACATAAGGACTGTTTATTTTTTGCTATTAAAAATGTTTAACCACGTCAAAAGTTATTTTGGCACAGTTACCCACAATGATTTGGTTTTACATGTTAACATAAAGCAAGTCTCCCCTTTTCCAGAATTTTCATTACTGTTTATAGCCAATTATACATTTATTAATGATTAATTATTAAATTCCACACATGTAACGTAAATAA
>CABFOW010007140.1:0-16756 GCA_902141385.1 Timema californicum | reverse complement strand
TACGCACTTACGCTAATGTGCAATGGTAGGGTGATTGTGAGATGAAATGGAGGACCTACAGTTTAACGTGGAATCCGAACCACGGTGGAGGCCTGGCATTCCCCACATTCACAAGATGTCTTGTCAGAGGTGAAGGAAGGGTTTGGTAATCAGATAAATCTGTGCCGGGACCGAGGATTGAACCCCGGCCGCCAGCGCAGAAGTCTGACACCTTACCTCTAGACCGCCAGGTCACCCTCTGCAACTTCAAGAAATTCTCATATCCACCTATATATTCCAAGCACGTCTTCTTGTAGAATTCTGGCCTTCTTTGTGACCTCCGATTGCTAGCCCTAAATGACTAGGAACTACAAATCTATCAAGCTCGGAACCCCTTGGCAATTTGGGGCCCCATAATCTGCCCTTGATTGGATGTCACTTATCATACACTTTTGAAATAAATAATGATTGAAACAAGGAGATGTTAATCCAGGGAGATAGTCTGCTGTTAGGGTAACGCAAGAGAGCGGGGGATGGTTGACGTTAAACAACACAATCCAGATATTAGGATACCAAGATGATTCAGCTTTGTTTTGTAATAGTAAGGAAGGTGTGTCTAGAAACGGAGACATCTTATTAGAGGTGGGCAAGGAAATTGGTTTAGAAGTGAAGGCTGAAAAGACTAAGTATATGATAACACAGAGATCAGAGATTGGGGACAATAATTTAAATATTACTTAGAACAAAACATTTGGCAGGGTTAATGACATTAGATATTATGGAACCGTTTTAACTAGAAATGAACGACCATATTAGATTGGAAACTAGGATAAGAATACAGTTGGTCAGTAAGTTGCTGTCGAGGAATTTACAACTCAGAATATACAAAACAATAATTATACCGGTTGTTCTCAATGGGCATGAAACATGGTCTCTTACCTTATATGACAAAAACAAATTCTGGGTGTTTGAAAACAAGGTGTTTAGGAAGATATTTGGTCCAAAACGGAATGGGTTTAGTGGGGAGTAGAGCAGGTTGCATAATGATGAGCTACATACCGTGTAACCATCACAAGACATTGTTAGGATAAACAAGTCTCGTAGATTACGGTGAGCGGGTCATGCAGCGCGAATGGGGGAATCTACACTCGTGTTCAGAGTATAGACTGACTGGTGAACCGAATGAGAAGACATTGTTGGGAACACCTGACGTAGATGGTGGGATAACACTAGAACTAGCTCAAGATAGGGATATGGTGTAATGAGGTGGACTGGATAGAACTAGCTCAAGGTAGAGATAGGGTGTAATGAGGTGGACTGGATAGAACTAGCTCAAGATAGAGATAGGGTGTAATGAGGTGGACTGGATAGAACTAGCTCAAGATAGAGATAGGGTGTAATGAGGTGGACTGGATAGAACTAGCTCAAGATAGAGATAGGGTGTAATGAGGTGGACTGGATAGAACTAGCTCAAGATAGAGATAGGGTGTAATGAGGTGGACTGGATAGAACTAGCTCAAGATAGAGATAGGGTGTAATGAGGTGGACTGGATAGAACTAGCTCAAGATAGAGATAGGGTGTAATGAGGTGGACTGGATAGAACTAGCTCAAGATAGAGATAGGGTGTAATGAGGTGGACTGGATAGAACTAGCTCAAGATAGAGATAGGGTGTAATGAGGTGGACTGGATAGAACTAGCTCAAGATAGAGATAGGGTGTAATGAGGTGGACTGGATAGAACTAGCTCAAGATAGAGATAGGGTGTAATGAGGTGGACTGGATAGAACTAGCTCAAGATAGAGATAGGGTGTAATGAGGTGGATTGGATAGAACTAGCTCAAGATAGAGATAGGGTGTAATGAGGTGGATTGGATAGAACTAGCTCAAGATAGAGATAGGGTGTAATGAGGTGGATTGGATAGAACTAGCTCAAGATAGAGATATGGTGTAATGAGGTGGATTGGATAGAACTAGCTCAAGATAGAGATATGGTGGTGTACTTTTGTAAGTGGGGCAATTAACTTTTGAGTTCCTATTGTTAAAACCTTTAACCTTTCATGTGTGGATAGATAAAAAACTGATATTAACAAATTATTTTAAGAATATTTTTATAAGAAGAAATTGAAGTATCAAAACGGCCAAATAGAATAGGACTCTACTACAATGAAATTTCCCTTAGCAAACACCTCAGAATAGAGAAATATTTTTAATAGCCGAGTATTTAAATTTCCCTGGTAAAATAACATGGCCTCTTTTTTGAAACAACTTCCCAATGATGGACTTTCTCAATAACGAAACTTAACAATCGCTAGGAAGCAGACAAACATTTCTAACACCAGTTCATGGGCTGTATTTCAGGCCTACTGGAATGTCATTAATCCGAGTGAAGTGTGAGCAACTCTGTCTTCCTCCTCTAGTCCAAGTTTCTATAATAGCCTGCACAGAAATGACTGAGATATTTCAAGGTCATAGCGTTCACCCCTTCCAAGTCATTAGCAGAGGTTGTCTGTGCTTGTGAGCTCTTGTTGAATAAACCTGTGATTCTTTAAGTTGTAATTTTATTAAAGTGGTACGTTACGTCTGTTCTTACAAATGCCTCAAAAACACAAACGTTTGACCATGAAAGACAAAATAGAAGCTGTTAAAGTGAGTGAGAAAGAAAATTTAAGTGCTCGTGATTTGGCCAGTAAATTTAACGCAGGGAAATCCCAAAGCAGTGACATTCTGACGAAAAAAAAAAAATTGAAATCTTGGGCCAGTAATGAGCACTAATTAAGTAAAAGAGAATTTCTGAAAACGCAAGGGCAAGTTGTTGATGTGACCTTTGAAAGGTTCTGTCGCGCTGGAGCCAATAACATCCCTTAGTCTGGGACAATAAATCATCGCTAAGAAGTTGGGTTTAAGTGACTAAGGTTTCTGCTGGTTGGCTGTAAGAGTTTCGAATTATAAATAGGCCTAACATTTCCTATAAAAATATATGTGGGGAAACGACCTCCGTGGAAGAGCATGTTTCAGAGAGGAAAGATAAACTGTTGGATGTTTCGAGGGATACATTACACTTATTTTGTGTTAGTTAATATACACAGTATATAATTAGGCGCATATAGGTTAAGCCATGTTCAACCACCATGATTTTTAAACATTTTAAAATTATTTTTCCAAATAATGGGCATTTTATTGGTCCTAGAAGGTGTCTGCTATTGAGAGATTTCACTGTACCGGTATAGTCTTGCTACAAAATAGCCTAACAATTAAGTTAGGTGAGTTTGCTAGGATGATTTTTTTATGATTTATAATTTTGTCTGCGTATAACCCGAACGGGTAGTAAGACGCGGTGCTAATAATAATAATAATATAATTTTGTCACAATAATTGTTTGGCTATAATCGGAAATTGGCTTATGTTGTTGTGTGTAAGCCTATATGTGCTAGAAAACATAACATTCCAAATAATTTAACAACAAAAAAAGTATCCTTAGCATCAGTGCGCACTATTCAAGATTGTAGAATATGGACATATCAAAATGGTGAAGGATTTATTACTCTTTGGCTAGATTAATAATTGTATATAGAAGAGGATTAGTTACAATACTGTAATTCAAGGTTCATTAAATTACTTTGAAAGATACAAACATGCTCTGCTCAGTGATAATAAAATAAATAGAGGGGTATATTGCTGCCTGAAATCTGTGACGGATAAAACGCACTACACCCGAACATTTCACTAAAATAATTAAATTATGTACACATTAGTTTAAAACGTAACTGCTGCGTGCGTTACGTTATAATAATTCTAAAATCGATAATTGAACATGTTGAAGAATAGATGTGCATGTAAGAGGAATAAAGAAAATCTTAAAACTAAAACAATTATGGTTATGAAAATGACAGCTGTCAAATAGGACACTTTTTCGTTTAAACATGATGGTGAGCTTAATTTAAAATACTAACCAAAATATTAAGTTACATGGTTTGAAATAAAAAATTGTATATATAGATGTTTCAGTTCTAGATAATTAATAATCACAACCACACATTTTATTGGCAAAATAACTGGGAGACAGCAGAAATATTAAACACGAGAGGAAGCACTGTAAACAGTTTTCACTTTACAATTCCACTGAAATTACAGTAAAACAAAAGATGTGCATTTTATTCAAATCTATTTTAAAGGCAGCCAATACTATAAAAACGATATGTAATCTATAATTTGCTATGATTAAGTAAAATTAGATTCAAGATGCAGCACTTAAACATTTGCTAAATAAAGTTCATAGCCTAGTGCAATTTAATGCCATTTAAGCGATAGATAGTCTTTAATTTTATATTTAAATAAATATATTAATTTTCGTAATTTTGTTTTATAATAAATGGTGAACTAATATTATTATAATAAGCTCTTATCCTCATAATTCCGTCATTTGGGGCTTTTGTTTGCTTAAAATCTCCATTTTTATCTTTGTAACTTTTCTACAGCTACATGGCAGTGACTGTTACATGCATGCAAGACGTGCAATATTCCATATAATGGTGGTTGAAAGTTGGTATTTATCCTATTTTCATCCCATTGCTCTAGCAAGTGAAGTTCTTATTTGTGACGTCATAGATTTTGAAAGGTTGAGAAGGGGAAGAGCTGCGGTTGTAAGGTAAAAATGCAAGCAGCCGAGCTACGACTTCTCTTGCCCAAAAGGTGATGACTATAGCTGAAGTCTCCTCCCCTTTCAAAACATTGAGGGATGGTATGGAAGGAGAAATTAATACATATTGTCAAGGAATTGACCCCATGTCTACACATCTTTACGCCTGGTACACATGACACAACTTCTTATACATAAAATTGCACAAGAAGTTGAAGCCTGAAGATGGCATCGTGAGAACACCAAAACTTGTACAAGATCTGCTTTGCACAACTTATTGTATAAAATATCAGGAAATAGAACGCGTCCTATATCAGCCATTTTTTTTTACTACTTTTGAGTTGTAAACATGAAAACTTTGTCTGGTAGACAGTTTTTTTAAAGAGGTATTGTAATAAAGACAGCCAAATTTTTGAAAACAAACAAATAATTATAAATTAAAGAGGTTAAACCTCAAATATAAAGGTTTTCAACTGTTTTAAAAGAATATTAAAAAATTGGGGAGAAAAAATAGTTTCATAATATTTACTCGTAGGAATGATTAAGAAATTATTTACATTAAATACCAATATTTTCCAAATCATTCAATCATTATTTTTCTATAAAAAAAGGCAAAAACGCCATATATATATATATATATATANTTTTTTTTCAAATATTGTATGCAATCACAAATACTGTATGAACAGTCACTGGCTAAAATTTTTAATCCATGTGACCAAGATATTGTACAATTTCTTGCACAACTTTTTGTACAAGAAGTTGTATCGTGCGTACCAGGATTTAGAGTTTTGTGGAGTTTATTGTAGCAGGTGCTTTTGTTTGGATGTGTGTATCAGTGAAAGCTAACAAACAAAAGTTTAAAGTATATGTCTATAATAAGTAATAACACAATAATGTAAATCACATAACGGAAGGACGCCCAAAGCCACAACTATCATAAAGAAACTCCAAATATCTTCTTGAAACATAACAATTTTTTTTAAATCCTGTACCTCCTCTTTTAAGCTTGGGGGCACCTCTTCTAAGCTTGCCTAAGAATATTGGTCACGAGACGCTACTGCTTTATACTTTACTAGATGGACATAAACACACCCTTTGCAATGGATCAAATCGTGACGCTAAAGTTTGTCGTCTTCTTGCTATTGAGGGGACAGATTTAAAGATTCCTTTCAATGTTCTTGTGCAAAAACCTGTTTCTGGTGATTAAGAGCTGCTTCACACAAAGCAAATATAGCCCGGCAACTATCGCCAGTCAACTATCGCTCTGATGATTAGCATAGAGGTATAATGGTGGTTTCACACGAAGCAACTGAGTTGCCCACCCCGTCAGTCATCAACACTTTTGCATAAGTCACCAGGCAAGTTACTAGTATCGCCCACACGTCGACCACTTGGTTAATCATGTGTTTATATGGTGTCATTCACACGGTGCAACAATCGCTGTCCAGTACACTAAGTGGTGCCAACCTCCAAGCACCTGTTCAAATTTATTCTTGGTACAGAATGTTATCTGGTTACCTAATGTTGGCTTGTTTCTGACTGCATAGTCTTGAATAAATATTCGTAATTATTACATACTAAACTAGAAATTTATTTAAGCTAATTATAAGTAATATAAAAGGGATTAGGGATTTTCAACCATAGCTCTAGATCCTTTTAAAGTATATTTCCATCTTTTTATTATAATTATTATAAACATCTAGATTAAATTGTTTTATATTAAGGCTTGAAAGTGCCATCAATTACATTGATGTCACCTGTAGTTAAAATTATATCCTTCGACCCTATAGCTCAGTCGGTACCGTGTCTGCTACTGGGCCAAGGGGTCCATGGTTCGATTTCCGGTACATAAATATATATAATTGGTTAAATGTGAATGTTCCCTTTCACATCGATGAATTAGCGACCGGAAGCTGGTTGTTGTGTTTGTTCTAGATTTAAGAAGCCACATAAAAGAACCTCGTCCTTCAAATACATAATAAGTGACTTTTTTTCATGTATTCTTGTTAAACTGGTAAAAAGTGAAAGTTTACCAAAATTGTTGCCGAGCGATAGCTGCCTTGTATGAAATGGCTCAGAGTTAGTTGACGGCGATAGTTGACGTGCGATAGTTTCCTCGTGTGAAAAGGCTCTTAAAGTATTATTGTTTGAGAATAGTGGAGTATTATAGCCCGCTTGGCTGAAGACATTTACATTAAAGGAGATTATGCAATTCAGTTTTAAAAGTAATATCGTACAAATAAGAATAAAATCTTTAATATATTAAAATATGTATCTATCACCCATGTTGTTTACATTAGGACAAGACTACAATATACTTAAATTTTGTTAATAGTTTATATATTGGTTTCAGAAACAATATTATATTTAAAGTTCGATAACTAAAATGAGAAAAGTGAGGCTGACACTTATTTACATTTATTTGAATGACAAACTATGTGTAGTAGTCTTACATTCAAATTATCATTTAGGTAATAGGCTTGTAGGAAATATAACTATATTACAATATATTTTGTAAAGTTGGCATTCAGCTTATATATTAATTTCAAAAACCATATTATATTTAATGTTCTATAGTTATAGTGAAATAAGGTCACTAAAACCTGACTACTTTTTATCGAATGACAAACTTTACGTAGACGTCTTACATTCAAATGATCATTTAGGTTATAGGCTTGTAGGAAGTATTATTTTATTAACCACCTTCGACTTATTTAAATAAACAGGTTACAAATGTTTAACTTAGTTATGCTCTTGAAACCTTTTATTAGCACATTTATTATGTTTAGCTAATTATACATTGACATTTATCATTTATTCATAAAAATTAGCTCCCCGATGTAGAATGCCACATTTCCTTGTATGCATGTAGGAGAGAAAAATATACCTGAAAGTTTCTCTCTCTCCCCCTCTTACTCAATGGTGTACAGACGAGAGCTTGGAAATTTCTGCCACAGATGTCCATCCAGTTATTTTGTAGCATTGTTTGCCACAAACTAGCCGAAACCAAACAATAACAATCAACTTACCTATTTTACCAACTCCGCCGGCGGTCGGATCGTCTACACGACTACACACACGAACGACACAACCGATTACAACGTACTGAAGGCCACGCCTGTCCAACATTCTGCAACGACCTTCCCGCAGCAAAGACCCTCAACAGAGAAGAAGAAACACTCCACCAATGCTCAAGTCTATCACCTAGATGCTAGTAGAATGTTCCACGCCTCACTAAGTTCTTTGGAAACCCCCACCCCCCATCTTCCATGTGCTGTGAACTAGTGCTTTCCGTATAAAAGTGTGACCAAGTGGGGTAAGCGCCGTATTCTGGGACTGGCTTTGGAAGTAGCTTGTGCTAAGCTACGGCTTCAAATATTAACAATGTAAGACAAATTCTTTTTCGGCATTATATTTATTATTCTAAATTCATTTTCGACTCTTCATCTTCAAAAACTCTAACTTTAATATTTACTCGTATTATTGACATCAAGTATTGCGGACTTAAGCTTTTATCTTTTAAATGGGCTGAGATATGGCGTCTTTTTCAATAAGATACCTTTTGGACTTGTATTTATTTTTGATGAGTATTGCAGACTTAAGCTTTTATCTCTTAAATGGGCTGAGATATGGTGTCGTTTTCTATGAGATACCTTTTGGACTTGTATTTATTTTTGATAATAACGAACTCCAATGAAAAGACATTGTTTCTAGAATATACTTTTCTCACTTAAGATTATTTTTAATATCGACATACTGTAACTGTTAACTTTGCCCATGATGTTTGTTTTGAATATTAAGTTTAAGAATTGGGCAATAATAGAATATCTAGCGACATATATATTTATTTGAACTATACCCTTTTTAAGCATTAGGGACTTTACTTTATATTACTCCATGTTAGACGTTAGGTTTTGGCCTTGGGCTTATTGTAATATAACATCATTATATTCCGTTTATTGAATTGCTCTGTTTATATTTAATGTTTAATCGTTCTCTCTTGAACTTAGGATATTAGGCGCCATCAGCGCGTATGAGAAATTACTGATAGCCGCCATGACGACTAAGTGTTAGGTAAATATTTGTCTAGTGCTGGCGAGTTATTATGGGTTTATTTTACTAAGGTCAACCTTGCTTTCTGTAATTTGGAATATTGTATATTTTTTTCCGTGTGTGGGAAAAAGAGATAATGAACGGCTGACAGGAAATAACTCAATATTTTTAGGTTGAACATTGACGTTTATACTATAGTTATTGTCAAGAGTCAGTCGTTGGTTTTTTGGCTTAACCAAGTTTTTAGCGAAGCTTTTCGCCTATACTACGACCTCCCTAAGAGGCCATGACGCAAGGTTGCGTATATTGTATTCTATAAATTGTTTGAAACTATTGCTTTAAATAAATTGTTATCCATATCTTGTTGAATCTAAATAAATGTTCTCTAGACTATTATGTTTGTATTTTACCTTTTTATATACTCATACTTAGGTAGGTTACTTCAACTTAAATATGTTATCTAATTTTCTAAACAGAGGAGTAGTCACGTTTCTAGTTAATGACATGTATTATTGAGTTTGAGGGTGACCGCAGGGACGAGTCCCGCAATAGTTCTTATTGCGTGTGCTGGGCTCCAGTTAGGTTTTGCCCAGTTTTACTTTGCTTTTTTACTCACCCAGTACACTCTAAATTTTTCTTCTAGCTTATTATACCTTTTTTTGTATTTGGACACGCCTAATTAGGCGTAACGGTTCAATTTTGTAGAGAGCCATACTGGATAGATATCTGTGGCTGAAATTTTCAAGCAATCGTCTCCATACCACTGTGAATGAGAAAAGGAATCCTTCAAGTATCTCTTTCTCTCTTACACACACCAAAAAGGCAAAATGGAATTTTGACATAATTCTCTTATTATTTATTGAATATATAAGATATTATATCAATGTGTGAATAGTTAAATTAAATAATTGTGTTAGTAAAATATTTTGAAGAGCGTTACAAAATGTGTAACTCCTAATTTGTTTCTTTAAGTAAGTTGATGTATGCTTATATATAAACACTTCTTGTAAGCCTTTAACCCAAATGACCGTTTGAACGGAAGACTTTTACACAAATTCTGACGTTCAAAATAATATAATAAGGTTTTTAGCTATCTTGTTCCATTATAGTTATCGAACTCTCAATATAATATGGTTTCTGAAAGTTAATAGAACCCTTCAAATACATTGTAATATAATACTTCCAAAAAACCAATAATCTAAATGATCGTTTTGATGTAAAACAACTACACAAAGTGTGTCGTTCCAACAAATGTAATTAAGTTATAAGATTCCGTATTTCATTATAGTTAACGAAACTTCAATACAATATTGATTCTAAAACTAAAATAAAATACAAGCTAATAGACAACTTTAAATATGTTTTAGTCTTGGCAGAATGTAAGCAAAATGAATGATAGCTCTATATTTAAATAAATTAAAGATTGTATTATTATTTGTACAATATTACCTGTAAAACTGAATTGCATATTACTTAATGCAAATGTTTCTTCAGTGTTACCTCACTATTTTCAAATAATAACAGTTTTATGCGCAAGAGAGATAAACACCTTGAAAGTAAACGTTACATCTGTCCCCCCAGAATCAATCAGACGACAAACTTGAGTATGCTTTGGACCTTTGCAGGGGGTGGGTTTATGTAAATCCAGTATAGTATACAAATTACGGGTTTATTCTAGTGGAAAACAGGCAGTGCGCAGGGTTACAACATAACTTTTTGGTCAGATTAGAACTTTAGTTTAAAGTTCTACTTAAGGAGGACATAAACACCTATTTGAAGAAGTTTAATATTTTGGGTCTAAAGGTAGATAATATGAAGTCTATTTAATTACATAAAAAGTAATTAAAGAGAATGGGATTTCAGTAAATAAATTCTCCAGGTTTTTATATAAAAGGATTTTGGGGGGAATAATAGATACAATATTGCTTCTATAGAAACGTTACATTTAATTTTCTAAACACAAAGTCTTATCAACATTTCTTGAACATTTGTCATGGGCATATCAAAATTTGATTATAACTTTTTCTCTTCAATTAAATTTATTTTCATCCGATGCACAGATATTAAATATCTTTACTAGAATATTAATTTATTTAACGTAATGAATAAACTTTATTTAAATAATGAAAAATTTAAATCAATAAAGTGGCCAAAAAACTCGGGGAGTAAAGAATGAAAGCCTTGATATTTGCTGATGACTTGATGATATTGTGGGAGAAATAAGTGGAAGTACAGGAATGATTACAGGAATTGAATGAGAAAGGGAAATAGTGTGGAATGAAATTTAACATGGTGAAGTGTGAAATGATGGCAAAGAAGAGTATAAGGCCAAGTAGAGCTATAATAAAGTTGGATGGAGTTGAGCTGAGAAAAGTACAGAACGTAAAATATCTTGGAAGCGTGGTTGAGGTGAAAGGCGAGAGTAGAGAGGATGTAATGAGAAGAGGAAAGCAGGGAGAGTTGTTCTATGGGTGTGTAAGAGTCCTGCTATGGAGAATAGAAGTGACCTGCAAGTGTAAGGAAGTGTTTAACAGGGTGTACTTTGTACCCGTTGTCACACATGCAGCAGAAACATGGACATTGAATGTAAGAGAGACTAGGAAAGTGGAGTCCATGGGAATGAAGTTTATGAGGAGCATGTTAGCTGTCATGAGGAGGAACAATATTAGAAATGAAGTTATCCAGTAAAGAGTTGGGTTACAGGGAGTTAATGAGATTGAGGAAGATATGGGAGGATCAGATGACAGAAAGTATTTAAGTGATAGTAGAAGATTAGAAGCAATTAAAGGATGAAGAATGGTGGAAGGATAGAGAAATATGGAGGTATTTTACTAAACTGACTCGTCCATATCCTGTAAAAAGCTGTTGGTAATGATAATGATGATTATTTTAAAAATCTGTAAGTATACTTATGGTAACTGGTGTTACCTTTCATCACAACTTAAAGTAACCCTATTTAAAAATGTTAATTTAAGCTAAATAATTAGAGCTATGCGGGAAATTGCTTGTCGGGCATCCCTTCTATGGCCTAATATACGCATTAAACATAAGTTAAGGCCCAATCTTACAATGTCATGTTATTATATTCGTTAGGATTTGAAATTAGGTTAAGCGATAACGACTGCTTTGGATTTTACAATGTTCGGTTAGAGCTAGCGTCCTCATTAAAGTTCTCGTAAAGTTAACGCGAGGTCTACCTTCTGGTTAGCATCTTAACGTCTCATTAACTTCCAAATATTCCGCTATTTTGTTATATGGCAGTTGTTATTATTCAAGTGATGTTATATTATTATCTTTAGAAAACTTTGGACAGTTATTTATGGATTCTCTTGGTTTTAATAATGTCCACCTATAATTAAATAGATGTTTCACGTAATCACAGATTTGTAATCACAGATTTGCGGTGTTATAGTTCTAATTTTCAAGCAATTAGCTATGTTCCTCTTTGCTTTGTTGAACATGGTACGGCGTCAGCCTACCAATAAATTAACTCAGTTTAACACCGAGAAGGTAATAAAATAATTATGTCGAATTTATTCCTTCTATTTAATATAGCTGTTTGGTTTGGAATGCAAACGTTTCTTTTAGGCAAGTTTTTATAGAGTGATTTGTAAGTCATCGTACGACATGGGGGCAGAGGTTTTTAATTCCTGACACCGACTTTTATCATAACTATTTTGGCTTAGACCTTTAGGCTCTTCTTTCCTATTCAAAATAATCTGTATGTAAATTCTTTTCAATGGTTTCACTTCGTGATTCGGAGTGGTCATTCGTTGTTGTCAATAGTTAATAGTAAATGACAATAGCTGTTGGCCTACCAATGTTTTTATCAGTGGTGGCTCGTCACTTTAGAAGCTGGAGGGCGCAGCCTGTTTAGTTCATAAATTATTTCTAAATAATATATTTAAAAGAAGACACAAATGTCGGAATATGATTTGCTAAATATTCATTTAGTTAAAATAAAAAAATAATATCACCAACAACATGCAAAGATAAAAATAATAAACTCCCCCCCAAAGGACGTGGATGTGTTGTAGAAACTCTGTAGCTGTGTAATGCGCATAAATATATAGGTATGTATGTTTTCGCTTTGCTCCATACAAGATTCAGGGCATGGCCTACCTAATGATTTGAATTCTCTTTTTTGATCAAGAGTTAATCTTGCAATATTCGTTGTCTTGATTGAACTATTCATATTAAGCCTAGTTACAAAAAATGCTCCGAAAAGCCTAATGATAAGAACTAATGGAAGGCACCCGTCCGTAGCTTGACGAGCACATCAAAACAGTATTGTAAAACACAACGCCAAGTTTAACCAACGGTTAAGTTATAAGGACTTTAACGTGACATTGTAAGATTGGGCCTGAGTCATGTAAGTAAGTCAACAATAAACCATGAAAAAGTCCATTGTTTATGGAAACATCCATTGTTCAAGAAATGTTCTTTACTTAGTAGCCTCCGCCCTAAACTGTATTCTGCGTTCTTAAATCACTATAAATATATTTGCTTGCCTAATGAGTATATAGTTTTTAAGATACAACATTTAAGAATATTTTATAAATAAACTTATACTTACTAGGTGACCTGGTGGTCTAGGGGTAAGGTGTCAAGACTTCTGTGCTGGCGGCCGGGGTTCAATCCTCGGTCCCGGCACAGATTCACCTCTGACAAGACATCTTGTGAATGTGTGGAATGCCAGGTCTCCACCGTGGTTTGGATTCCACGTTAAACTGTAGGTCCTTCATTTCATCCATTACACATTAGCGTAAGTGCGTATAACCCGAACGGGTAGTAAGATGCGGTGCTAGTATTAATAATAATATACATATCTATTGACAATATTTATTTGACATCTTTGCTAATCAAAAGAGGAGGGGGTGATATTCTGCTTGAAGCTCTTGAATGTGTTGATTTATATAAAGTTATTTCGTTGAAATGAGAAGAACAATATGCTAATTAGTAAAACACACACGTCAGCACAGATAGCTATATATCATATAATAATACTATCTATTTGATCGACCTCGGGGGTTTTGAGGTCAAGTGCTTGTCTCGGGAGCCGATGTACATGGGTTCAAACCAAGCCAGGTCGATGGATTTCCATCGAGCGATAAAAATCTGTAGCACAACTCCCCTCGGAGGGGAAGTAAAGCCGTCAGTCTCGTGTCGATTATGGCATGTAAAAAAACCTGAAATATAAGTAAAAATACATTTCCCAGCAAAGTTGGTATACCCTCTCGCTCTTGCCTATAGACATTCTCGTGCACCGACATAATCAGGCGGTCGCACGTTAAATACAATAAATAAATGAAACTTATCGGTTTGATTCCTTCTTAGCACACACACAATAAATATCCAAATTATATCAAATTTGGACACTCACCACCACCCAGTTGCCAAATTTAAACTTACTCATTGCACTGTATAATACCAAACTATCTCTGGCTCTCACAAACCAATTATTGTCATTGATGAATTATATTATTATTATTAGCACCGCGTCTTACTACCCGTTCGGGTTATACGCACTTACGCTAATGTGCAATGGTAGGGTGATTGTGAGACGAAATGAAGGACCTACAGTTTAACGTGGGATCCGAACCACGGTGGAGACCTGGCATTCCCCACATTCACAAGATGTCTTGTCAGAGGTGAAGGAAGGGTTTGGTAATCAAATAAATCTGTGCCGGGACCGAGGATTGAACCCTGGCCGCCAGCACAGAAGTCTGACACCTTACCCCTAAACCACCAGATCACCGATGAATTAAAATAGATTAAATATTTGAAACAAGGCATTACTTAATTCACAAACTGAGTGCACAAACGAATGCAATTCATCGACAATGTAATCTAAACACTATTATTTTTACTGTAATTGTTACAGAAACATGTTGGAAAAAAAGAGCATCAAAGATCACCAGAGAGAATAAATGAAACAACATAATCTGTTCAAGTAATATTAATTTATAAGCTGCTAGTTAATGCTTTGAGTATTAGTTTAGTAATCACTACGCTGATGGATCTACGTTTAAGATAATATTTGTTTTTGTATTCATTTATTTTTAGGTTTTTTTTCATCTGCCCTCTTATGTTCATGAAGGGGGGTAATTTTAGTTTTAAGCTACTACTCCATTCTCTTCTCGCCTTGTCACAGACACATTTTCAGTTATCACAATTCCATTTTTAAATTTAAGACCTCTTTGGCTATTTGATAGATATTTATTACTTTATTGCCAAATTTCAGTTTTCGACAACACCGAAAAGCAGTGTTTTTTTAATATTTGTTGTCTCAATTTCAAACTCTTCCATTTCCCAGGTTTCAATTTTGAACCCCCCATATGTTCAGACAGTTGACTATTACAGTTAACGGTTGACTTGTATGCAATTTCTAAGCCCAGCATTTCAAAAGTCCTCTTAGAGAAATATCAAATATTAAACACTCATTTGGCAGAACCTTTCTACATTTTTGGCAAAAATCAATTTTCTAGCTCAATTTAAAATATTGTTTTATCTTTATTTATACATATTCCCCTCCGCTACCCCCTCCCTCTAATTCACCATTTTATAGAATCTCAATTAACAAATTTCATGATTGTATGGTCATTTGAAGGGGTCTCTTTAGCTGCTTAACAAATTTCAGTTTTCTACCACACACAAAAGTAGTTGATCTAACTCCCAAAGATATTTTTAGAAAATTGAGAATAATTTTGTGATCTTAAGCTATTGCTAACAGGCAAATCTAAATTTTCTATTAAAGTTAAAAAAAAAACTTCTGTTTACACCCCTCTACCCTTATTTAATGGAATACCATTTTAAAATATAAATTTTTGTGACTTTGATAGTTATTCGGTGTGGATTCCTTACCTGCCTGCTGAATTTCAGTTTTTCGCCGCACTGAAAAGTGGCTGTTTTGGAAATGTTTAAACCCCCCTGAGTCCCCTTTCTCCAACTCTCTTAAATATTAACTGTAACAATACTAATTTGATTATCTGGACATGTCTCCCTACCTATCTACTAAATCTCAATTTGTTAGTATATCTGAATTGACTTTTTTCTTATAATACCCCCCACCCATTTATCAAGAATTCATTTCAAAATTTCCCATTTTAAAATTTTTCTAGCTAAAAGGGGCAAGCCCTCTACTGTATTGCCAAATTTCAACGTTACTTCATCTAGAAGTGGGTTTTATTTTATTTTTCAGGCAGACATACTTACAGTTTTATGAAATGAGATTTTCTTCCACATCTTATTATCCAAGGCCGGATAAAGGAATTTTGGGGTTTGGGGTCACTTGCAAAAAGTGGGGCCTCCAACTTTTTTTTTTACTACTTGTTTGAGTCGTATGTATATTTAAAAAACCTTCTAATCCTAAAAGACCAAACAAACTTAAAACTGTGTGCACAATAAACCCAAATAAGCTAACATAAATAAACAGTAAGGGAATAGATTTGTCGACAGTTCAGTTTGGATATCACATTGTATTAATTATTTTTTTTACATTTTATTTACCCAATTTAGTGGTCAAATGTTCAAAGTCGTCACTCAGGCAATCAACTAGTCTGTCAATTATGAGGAAATCTGGGTTGGGATCCCATTTTAAATTAAATAATTGTAAAAATATGTAAGTGGTATTACAGGACCCCCTAGAGCGTAGGGCTTGTCGCCATGACCCCTGTGCCCTTACAGACCCTTCACTCCCTTAATCTGGCCCTACTTATTATCCATCTGGGCTATACTCATTGTAAGTAAACATTAGAACTATTCTCACTGGAAAATGTACCTATATTCGGAAACCAGTTTGTGACGTCACTTGTAACAGACCCTCGTTGCATCCCTGTACTGCGAGGAAAGCTATTGGTCGCTGAGCAGGGGAGGAAATGGCTTCAAGAGACGCACCAGGCGGCAGACCCAAATTATATATCCACGATATTCCATTTTAAAAATACTTCACATGATGTTTCATAAAACTGTTCAGGTGGAAAGATATTAAGATATAGAGAAGATAAGATAATATTTATTGGTTTACATATTTCCATAAGTTTATTTTTAATTGATAAATATAATAATAAATATAATATGACTCA
>CABFOW010007139.1:0-26238 GCA_902141385.1 Timema californicum | reverse complement strand
GCATTTTAATTTCAAAGATTGCGTACAACCCGAATGGGTAGTAAGACGTAATGCTAATAATAATAATAATAATAATAATAATAATAATAATTTCAAAGCTAATTCAGCATTGCACCTAAACAAACACGTGGGTTTTGTTACAATAGAATGTCTGAATACTTTATTCTTTGGAGCCATGCTTATCTCAAATTGTACCTGACTGGTTGGTTCGGTTGCGGTACGGCATAAGTGCGACAAGTGCTGAAGCGATACTGCTGCTGACTCAGCTTTCACACGATACGGTAACATATAGGCTCTCTTTTTCAGTTTGGTGCAGTAATTCAATGAAAATGTAGTCTAGTGACGAGGAGGATATTATTTTGTGACTTTATTTACGCTTAAGAAGAAAAAAAATGCGATTGGAGAAATCCATTTATTGAGAAAAATATAAACTATAAATTGTTTATTGTGGCAAGTGACTTAGCTCAAGATTTTGAAAAATTTAATTGTAATGTACAGAATGTCAAAAAACGCTTAGCAATAATTATTAGTCCAAGCTATTGATCCAGCTATTACAAAGCCAAATGCAACGATGGGGTGCGTAAGTGCTGAAGAGAGGCCTCAAATACACACTAAATAACATAACGACATTTTAAACGTCTTCTTTATTAAAAAGCTGTGTTAATATACAAGGTATTTCATATAAAGAGTACATGCTAACAGGTTGAGCTAAAAATAGTTTTAAGTAATTATAGCCTAGACCTAAACAAAATTTACAAGTTCGATATTATTGTTTATATGTGATAAATTCATTAGTATCTTGAATTGTGTTTGTACAGTGGATAATATTGGATGTTTGAAGACGTGGATATTAGAAATAGAAGGCTAGATGGTACTAGATTCCGTGGCCATTTCCCTCCATGCTTTCTCAGTTATGTCTTTACTAGAATATTTGGCAAGCTTATAATTGTAGAGACACTTCTATTTCTCAATTTCTAAAATTAAAGTTAAACGTACTGTACGTATATTCCGGTCTCCCGCCATAGTGAAAAAAAAGAAAGACAATTTGTGTTAAAAATCCTTTCAAAAGATTTGACGTACACTCGGCAAATGCAGAGCCGCGACTGAAATAGTTTACCGCAGAGCGGTACGTCGGAAGCATGCTCCGTGTGTGACTGCCCACTAGGTTGACATCCACTCTGTATCCCGGTCTATTACTACACCGCAACCGAACCGACAAGTCAGGTAAGGGCCTAATGCTACAAAACATAGCTAGTATGCATAAACAGATGAAAGAGTTATATTTAGCTGAGCGCGAATAGTCTCCCAAAAGATATTTAAACGTTGTTTGTTGATGTCCATCTTGTCACTTTCATAGATCAGCACTCGGCGAATGAGAGAACTATATTTATTTGCAAGTAAAGATATTTAAACGTTGTTTGTTGAAGTCCATCTTGTCACTTTCATAGATCAGCACTCGGCGAATGAGAGAACTATATTTATTTGCAAGTGATTGCAAGCTAGTGTAACCTAGCGACAAGGCATTTAACTAAGTTTTGAAGCAATGTGGAAAGCTTCGGAAAAGGACATTAATAGAGTTTTTCCCCGCGTGTTTTAAATGGAAATACTTTGGATACATTTAATATTGTATTGTATAATTAGTGCGTTTTGGTTTCACGGACTTTTTTTTTTCAATCCTTCCTTCTTATTTTATGCCTTTCTAATTTGTTCTCTTTGTTCTATTTAGTTAATTTAAATTTATTACAAGCTTATCCTACCTTCAAGGAAAGGTTTTGTCTAAGGAGATTTCAATAGTTTTTTGAATGTGCTAGAACTCGCGACGCGTTCTGGTGAAGGAAAAAAGTTAAAGTGGGTTTCGCTCCGCCAAAACCGGAAATTTAAAGGTTAATATTCACCCATCGACAAATATGAAATACCACGATGTAAAGCTTCAGGTTCGATTTCCGGTCTGGACAATTTGGTTTGGCATATTTCAACTAAGATTCCGAGATATCGCAAAATTAACAACCAGGTATATGTTACCATCAATTTCTCGGCAAATCATACGACTCCAAGATTTTCAACTTTTACATCTCATTTTATCAGCTGCATCTTACATCTTCCAACTTATTAAACATGGCTTTTAAGAATAAAACAACATTCTTTCTCGACGCTAATATTAATTTTTAACGAAATTAAAACTTTATTTATTTGCACTATACTCTTTAATTATTGAACTAGCAATAGGGGAAAATACAATCTATAATACTATTATATTTTATTATTATTATAGTTTAAATCTAAAATGTTTCAAGAGGCCTATTGCATAGATGAAACTGTTATGAGTGCCAGGAGGATTAAAAATGTATTATTATATTTTGAAACTTGTAAAATGTATTATTATATTAGCGGAGTACTCCTAGGGAGAATGTTTGATTTTTAAAAGGAGATGAAATAATACAAGCATTAATAATTTCATACCATATTTTTTTGGTATTATTTTATTCATTGTTGACCTAATAATACAGTGTAATTATTGTAGTTGTATTGTTGATACTATTGTTGGCTACTATTATCATTATTTAGTCAACTCTAGATGTAAGGTGATAATGTCATCCAAGATGGTGTTGACCTGTTCTGGCCATGAACTCTCAGCATTCCAAGGAGGTTTCCAGAGGTAGGACCAATGTCTATAGAGCTACCCAGTGGTCCCGTGCTTATAATATTTTTGTATTCACCTAATATTTTTGACTTGATTAAGTCTGGCACCCAAGAGATTACGTGCATTGCTACATTTATTTTATCCTTTTTAGCCAATTTGAGCTTTATTACAAATAATATATAATTATATTAGTGACTATATTGTTTATTTAATTTTATTTAGCTATATTTTTTTCAATCTACTGAGGGTTTTTTTACTACAATATTGATCCAGTAGAAACATAGAGCTTAATTTTTCTTCGTGTGCTAACATCAACAGTTCCTAAATATCCATCATGAGCATAACGGCATTAGACGAGGAACTTTTTAAATGAAAATAAAAATTTGTCATTAAATTCTAGGACACTCTTGACAGATATTTTATGTTTATTGTTAAGGTCACCATTTGAAAAAAAATTAGATTCTATGTTTGTAATGGGGCAGTATTTAATTTATTTTTGCCAAAAGAATGTTTTTCCATAAAACTGCAGAAACACTGTATTTTTCTCTCAGTCCTCTTCCATCCAACTTTAATGCGTCACGATCGCTTGTGGCGGTACCTAGATGTATGGTAACTTCTCTGCCAGTGTAGAAGAATCGTCTCTCCTCAACGATATGAATAATTGAAATACCTTGAGGCAAACCTCCAGAGCCAACCTGTTTTACCAGGCCACTAATTTTCAATGGGGATACAGATGATGGTGCCACGTCTCGAAAGTTAGCCTTGCCTAGCACCACCGGCTTGTTGAACGACGTCTCCACTGCCTGAAGTTAGCAAAGCTCCCACCAGCACGTAGCTTGGAGGATACTGGATGGAGCCCATATCTCTAGCATCCATTTAAACTAAAACACAAGAGTTTGAATTCAAATCCAAGCCAAACTGAATCAAAAGTAAACACTTGAAACAAAATTGTTCCATCCATAGTAAATATAAATGCATTATTTTATGCAACCTTACGCGTGTTTTTTCTCTATAAAATATACGACATACAGTATTCAAAACTTTCCCATTTCAAACTACGTTTGATAATAATATGATGTGTTAAGGCGATTGGCCCTTTTCATTTGGCATGGAAATGCAGGGTCAAGGTAACAAACGTTTATCTTCAAGAATTTTTTTATTGTTTTGCAATTTTATTTTCGAAAACTGTTTGTTTAAGAATATAAGAATGTTGATTAATATTAATAATATAAGGGACTTACTATGATAGAAAAATAATTAGATTAATTAGTACAATTTCTTTAGTCAAATAGAACAATATAAATTAAGAATCATAGCAAAAAAATAATTTATTAAAGAGAAAATAGTTATACAAGGAATTTAATCAATTAAACTATGCATAGTAACATTTCTAAAAAATTTCATGGAGATTGTAAAATATCTACTTAGATAAAACAGCAATTGATTGATTAATACAACTTCTTTAGTCATACAGAGTAATATAGTTTAAGAATCATAACAATAAAATGATTTATTTGAAAAGAAAAACTATTATATCAATATATTAATCAATTATACAATGCATAATAATATTCTTAATAAATCATCATAGAGATTGTTAAAGATCAAACATTACTTGCGTAAACATGTAAAGATGTAATCACTGCGATTAAATGCGAAGCAGACTCAGAAAAGGTTGGATAAAAAATGTAAAATTACAAACTGACTAGATTAGTGCATTTAATAATAAAACTGAAGATTAAGAATGAACCTATTAATAGACTAATTAGCTATATTAGAAATTGCCTAAAAATGTTGACAAAGGATATTTAAAAAGGTGATTTAATAGAAATCTAAATAATTAACTTTATTATTTGTGAAAATTCCATAAATAATATAAACTGACAATATAAATACAACATGAAACATATTAAAATGAAGTTGAGATATAACAGGCAATATAATTTCACAAATTAAAAAATGAATGTATGGATAAATGTTAAAAACTTGATATCCGAGTCAGATGGTTTAAAATATGCTAGTGTTAGCTATCGAGACAGGATCAATGAAGAATTACTGTGAATAATAGACATATAAACCAGGTGATGCTTGATAAATTATGATATGTTAATTATATATATGCTGTATACATATAACTTGTTGAATGCAATAAAAGAAATGTAATCAAAGAAGAAGGAAAATTGTCTGATTGAAATTATAATAAAGTGACGTTCCTTATCTGTGATGTTTGATTCCTCTACTTATAGGATATGTTGCAACTCTTGTCTGGGTGACATGTTTCAGCGATTACGCCATCATCAGGTCTGAGACAAACATATTTACTTAATTTATGATAAAGTAACAAAGAAGAGATTCAAATACTCAAACAAGATTAAAATGCAATGAGACATTATTCAAAAAAACAAAATTGACACCAGAATTGATCAAGTAGTGAAAATAACATGGGAGAACGTAAATTTACTATATACCCATTTATTAGGAACAAATCCAGATTGTCAATCTTACCTTTTCATTGGGTTTAAGATTTTATCGCAGTGAACTATGTTTATGTATATTGCGTTTTTAATTTATAACCTTTGTGATGAGTATTCTAGAACGGACCAGGTACCCAACGTATAAACTTTTGGAAAAGTTGAATGTCACTGTGCGAGATATCGCTAGTATGCTGATTGGTTGGGTGCTGTTGAATAAAGATCAACTAAATGAAGGAATACACTAAATTATGTTTGTTTGGAATGAAAAAAATGACAAAGAGAGATGAACGTAATTTCTAGTCCTCATGACACTGGCCGGAACAGGTCTCAGCTACGATGGTAGGAGGGCATGGTTTTTAAGATGGGATTTGTTTGCGTTTTTGATTTTCACATGTTGCGGGAGGTTCTTGATTCTAATGATGAGGAATTGGTTCTCTAATAATGTTTGTTAATTTAAAATATTATTATGATGAAATATAGCATTATAAATATGGAGATTTTCAGCAATATTTATTATTGGACCTTTAGTGGAAAGTTGAAGAAGTTTCATGCATTGGTTGATGAACGTTGGTTGTTGACCTGAGGTTTTAAGGTGTTCATCAAATTTAAATTTGGTTCTATTATATTTAAAGCCACTTAAGTGCTCAGCATAGCGTTTAGAAAGTGCTATCCAGTCTTGCAAATATATACAGAATTACATTCACACAACTAATTTGTGAATGAAATGATGCATATATTGGCTAGACAACTCCCCACCACTCGTTCTCAAATAAATATTTTACAACGCAACAGCTTAGTATGAATAAAAAACCGTCATCCTATATTAAGCGTTTTAGGGGTGTGATTCGTCACTGGTAAAAGAATCATCACTTAATACTTCATTCACAGTAGGAGTTTACCTCTGAAAGGTCTTTTTTCCTACCAATATCCTACTATGTAATAGATTTCTGGTAGGGAAAAAGGTCTTTCAGAGGTAAACTCCTACCGTGAACGAACTTTATATTGAGCGTGTTTATATGGCACTTTAGGGTGTGGCACAAACCTTATCATAAATACAATAAGATTTCTGTAATTAACTTTAAAATTAAAATAATATTTCTTTTTTTCAAATTGTCTTTATTAAATCACCCTCAAACTATTTGAGGTTTACAAACAATCACATCATTTTGTTAATGACAGATAGATCTGGGTTCAAATCCTGCCCGATTTAAATGATAATACTTTACAAAATTATCCCTCCACACACATATAATTTACTTTATACTTGAATATAAATTAAACTTTCCCCTCTCCCACTAGATGGCGCGAAATAAATATAAGTTTGACTTGTTATAATTACCTGCAGACAGATTGTGTACGTGCTTTTAGTAGCCAAATAAAATAATATTTAGCGCGTTAAGGGAATCGGAGACATTCTAGAGCCAAGATTTATTTGAGTTTGCGTGGACGTAGCACACACCTACTGTTAGTTGTGAGCTGGTGTGGTGTGTATCTGTAATCACCAAGCAAGGTAGCAGTTGGCTGTCCTCGGAAAGCGTCAGAGATATACACTCCGTTTATAGATTTGTGACCGTTTTAGATCTATTCACCCTCTATATAAACTGGAATAAATTTTTAATAGTGAAAACAGGTTTTTTTAGATATTTTCGAACAATACAAGAGCGTTTTAAGATCCCAGAAATTATTTTTAGTTGGTTTGTTTTCTGATGCATTTAGGGCGGACTGCGCAAAGTCTTCTTTAAGTGCGTGGACCTAGGTACTGATTACATTGTGGTATTTTTCAAATAAGCTAGCCTCCATACACGAATTATATGATTAATTATAAGAAACAATTGTTCAAATATTTTAAAATAAGATTTATTAATTTTAAAGTTACCCTCATATGAGTTTACACGTTGTAATAAATGTTTTCAATAAATTATGCTTAAATAAAAATATCGCAATACTTAGTTATAAGCATTATTGTTTAACATGATACTCAGCCATTAATTAACTACCATCAAAATTAATACCCGTTTCATAATAGCATGGAATGTAGGTTTTTCGAATCAGCTACACTTTAATCACAATAAACTATTCAGACGTAACTTGACACGAGTGTAATCTAAAAAAAAATTGTTTGTTTGGATACACACAAATAATTTATTTTTATAAATTTCAGATACCCCTTTTAATTAAAATCTTAGAGGATTATTGTAATTTTGAATTTAATTAAAATATACACTTTGATTTGAAAACAAATATATTTTGATGGCTTTTTGAAAATTATATTTACTTACCCAGATCAGTCAAAACAGCGCTATCATTATTCCTGGCTTTTGTGTTTAACACTCTATGACCCGTTGCACAATATAAATATTTCAATCGACTAAATTACAATTTTATTTAAACATGTCTTCATCCAGCAGTGAGGTTCATCACCCTTGGCTCATTATTGTATTAACATGTCGAGCCACCACTCCAGCCCCAGGTATAAGTACAGAAATATATTCTAAGTTTCAAATAAATACAAGTCACTGGGGAGAAAACCCAGATCTATAAATAACCTCATAACAAGGGCTGTGATTTCACCTGTAGTACATTCCTGTATCATCATGTCGTGCCGTCAAACTGGCACCAACGTGGGGTCATCAACAAATACAAGTCACTGGGGAGAAAACCCNTCCAGCAGTGAGGTTCATCACCCTTGGCTCATTATTGTATTAACATGTCGAGCCACCACTCCAGCCCCAGGTATAAGTACAGAAATATATTCTAAGTTTCAAATAAATACAAGTCACTGGGGAGAAAACCCAGATCTATAAATAACCTCAAAACAAGGGCTGTGATTTCACCTGTAGTACATTCCTGTATCATCATGTCGTGCCGTCAAACTGGCACCAGCGTGGGGTCATCAACAAATACATGTCACTGGGAAAATACCCAGGTTTAAAATAACAACCACATGACCTGAAAGTAGGTCAAAGGTCAAATTGAGATTGGGCATCGGGCCTTCTACCTAAATGTTATCAAGGTTGATGGCAAAAATAAATATTTCTACCAGAATGCTGCTATTTGATTTCCTTAAATATATTATCAATATTCAATATTTAAAAATATATATTATATTTGTAGTTTCCAAATACATTATATTAGGTAGGAATAACGAGTTTTCGTAGATAGTTTTCAAGAAACGTTTGAAAAACCTATTTTTAAAGCGCTAAGACTTGATTCAAGTTCAAGAGAATAATTATTGAATTGGTTTTCTAGGCAAAATTCCGTTTATAAAACCTTAGTGTGGGGGGTGGCTTAAAGCCGCACCATTAGATAATACAAAAACAATGTTGTAGCTTTGAGGACTTTAATGTATGTGGTTATAACGATGTATTCGAAATAGTTTATAATAAGCACTACATATGGTGTTATTTACTGCATAACTTCAAAAACTTTATCCAAAAGTGGCTGTACTTTGACTATAATAACAAAAAATTGTCTTTGGGCAAAAATGGATGACAAGATAAAATAGTCTAACCATATGTAGCTTTGAAATGTGGTGCTGGAGAAGACTGGAGGATATTAGGTGGACAAACAGGGGGACAAATGAAGAAGTCCTAAGGAGAGTGAGTGAGAAGAACATAATAACCTCAAAACAAGGGCTGTGATTTCACCTGTAGTACATTCCTGTATCATCATGTCGTGCCGTCAAACTGGCACCAGCGTGGGGTCATCAACAAATACATGTCACTGGGAAAATACCCAGGTTTAAAATAACAACCACATGACCTGAAAGTAGGTCAAAGGTCAAATTGAGATTGGGCATCGGGCCTTCTACCTAAATGTTATCAAGGTTGATGGCAAAAATAAATATTTCTACCAGAATGCTGCTATTTGATTTCCTTAAATATATTATCAATATTCAATATTTAAAAATATATATTATATTTGTAGTTTCCAAATACATTATATTAGGTAGGAATAACGAGTTTTCGTAGATAGTTTTCAAGAAACGTTTGAAAAACCTATTTTTAAAGCGCTAAGACTTGATTCAAGTTCAAGAGAATAATTATTGAATTGGTTTTCTAGGCAAAATTCCGTTTATAAAACCTTAGTGTGGGGGGTGGCTTAAAGCCGCACCATTAGATAATACAAAAACAATGTTGTAGCTTTGAGGACTTTAATGTATGTGGTTATAACGATGTATTCGAAATAGTTTATAATAAGCACTACATATGGTGTTATTTACTGCATAACTTCAAAAACTTTATCCAAAAGTGGCTGTACTTTGACTATAATAACAAAAAATTGTCTTTGGGCAAAAATGGATGACAAGATAAAATAGTCTAACCATATGTAGCTTTGAAATGTGGTGCTGGAGAAGACTGGAGGATATTAGGTGGACAAACAGGGGGACAAATGAAGAAGTCCTAAGGAGAGTGAGTGAGAAGAACACCAATTTGGATGTGATGCTGGAGAAGACTTGAGGATATTAGGTGGACAAACAGGGGGACAAATGAAGAAGTCCTAAGGAGAGTGAGTGAGAAGAACACCAATTTGGATGTGATGCTGGAGAAGACTTGAGGATATTAGGTGGACAAACAGGGGGACAAATGAAGAGGTCCTAAGGAGAGTGGGTGAGAAGAACACCAATTTGGATGTGGTGCTGGAGAAGACTTGAGGATATCAGGTGGACAAACAGGGGGACAAATGAAGAGGTCCTAAGGGGAGGGGGTGAGAAGAAGACCAATTTGGATGTGATGCTGGAGAAGACTTGAGGATATTAGGTGGACAAACAGGGGGACAAATGAAGAAGTCCTAAGGAGAGTGGATGAGAAGAACACCAATTTGGATGTGATGCTGGAGAAGACTTGAGGATATTAGGTGGACAAACAGGGGGACAAATGAAGAAGTCCTAAGGAGGGTGGGTGAGAAGAACACCAATTTGGATGTGATGCTTTGCTAAAATCAAACTGACTTGGACACAACCTTAGGAGGAGCTGTCTTCTGCATTTTGTCATATAAGGAAGGGTTGAGGAAAGAAGTTCTTAGGAAGAGGGAAAACTTAAATATTGGATAATTTAAGGGCAGAAGAATATTCTGGGAGCTCAAGGGGGAAACAGAGGACAGGGTATATTGAAGGTCTAATCTCACTGACAAAAGGAAGGGACTTGTCGTAAGACATAACAAATAATAATAATTATTATAATAATATAGCTGCTGCTGCTACTACTACTTATTATAAATGTTTTAGAGACTTTTGGTTGCTGTATGTGGTTTACTAGTATTATACTGTACCGTTAATTTGAGTGTCTTGTTTAAGTTTGGAATATCATAAACTTTGATTGTAATACTTTGCTTTAAAAAATGTTTTTACAAAATATAATCTATGAAAATGTACTGGGCCATGTATTATTTTGCATGCCTCTAAAAAGTATACGTTTCAAGGTTTTCCCAGTATAGAGGGGGGTTGTACTGAAATAATTATTAAAATAATTGTGCAAAAAATCTAATATGTGATTTCTCCAGTTGTTATGTACCCATTTTTATCGTGATATTTTTTATTTGAGAATTTTTAATTGAAATTAAAAAAAAATTCATGACAATATTTCAAATATTTATTAACCATAATATAGGGTCTCAAGATAAAGGGAATTTTAGCATTTATTTTTATTTGCTTTCTAAACATTTAATATAGTTTTTAAACCTGCACTTTTGACTATGGATCAAATGTTGGTGATAATTTTGAGAAACTTTCCTTAAGTTAGCACAGACTAACATGAAAGTAGTGCACTTAAGCCTACAAAGAAAAGAGTTAAATTCTAAATATAATTATTCAAGTCCATACAATACATGTATTAAAATTTCAATCTAAACAAAATATATTAACATCGAAATAAATATCAGGTTAAATTTTAATTCAACATTAAGCTTAAATTTATTATTACTTAATATGAAACAAATAGTTGCATTGTGTGTACAGGTAGAGGAGAACATGAGGAACACGTTGCGCTCGACACTTGGAAAGTCCTTGGAGGACTTGAAGACCAAGGAGAGGAAGGACTGGGTGTTGAAATGGCCAGGACAGTTGGTCATAGCCGGTTCCCAGACCGAGTGGACAGCACACGTGGAGCAGGGCATATTAGAGGAGAAACTACCCGAGTACTACAACACCATGCTGGGGCAGGTACTCTTTCAGCCATCACACAATAAAATATCCTTCAACTGGTTTCCTTCTCTCATGTGAGCCATGTTTCTCAGCTTGATGATCTCCGTGGTCTGGTCAAAGGTCCACTAGAGAGGGTTGAGCGTCAGGTGCTATCTGCACTTATCGTCATCGAAGTGCATGCGAGGGATGTCCTTGCTAATCTCTTGAAGGAGAACGTCAAGAATATCAACGATTTTGAGTGGATCAGTCAGCTCAGGTTAGTTTGTGACCTTTCGATTAGGAATGGTGGGATAATTTAAATAACCTCTAATAAGTACTATCATAATGAATCATAGCATATATTCTATTTCAACCTTTTTTAGAATTTATGGGTCACACTGAAGAATGTATCAAAACGTTACTTGTTCTCAATTTCTCAAACCAGGATAACAATTCATATTGTGTTTCTGTAGAGTCTACGGTCGTGACAAAAAAAACTGCATTTGATAACAGGACAATTTTTAAGATATTTTCCCAACGTAGTGCGCAGTTTTTTAAAACATTGAGAACGAACTTTGTTGATTTATTTTTAACAAAAGAACTCTCCCAGGGAGAGTGGACCATCTTTTGGGCCACAGTGAGGATGGAAGGAACATTTACGACTGCTATTGGAGAAACTCTCGTGGTCACGCCATCATCCAGATAGTACGTGTGATAAACACTCGCGTAGTCCAAGGGTGTGGAGATAACTAGTCATTCCAACTCATCCTTTATGATCAGAATTTATTCTTTAATAGTTAATTAAAGTGTATACACATTTTTATATTCTGCCATCTCTGCCTATTTCGATACTACTTCCTAAATTTGCTCGTAAATAAACTAGTTTAGAGATCACTTCAGAAAAAAACTGATAAATATTACTAGTTTATTTACCAACGATTGGTAATATCAAGGGGAAAAAAAGCGCTTGGTATGTATTACGTTTAAAATGTTAAAATATTACAAACCAACTCATTAAAATATTTATTCGTAATATACAAAATTATTCTTACAACATTATACATTGACTGAGCAATAGTAATATTACTGGGATGAATTAATGGGGCCTTATTAGTACAGGAGCATTTGTAGATTAACCTATTCCATGGGATATTTTGTGGAGGTAAGGTGGTACTATGTGGGGTCCTTTACTTATGTAATAAACAGTGGTGTAGTAGTGGACATCTCCCTTAAAAATGTACGGTATATGACGTCACTAATCTAAGATGGCTGCCATATATCACATAAATATATAAAACTGAGTAGATAATGAATCAAATAGCCAAGGTTATTATTATGCTTTTAGTGAGGATTACTACATTAAGATGCCATATTCAGAAAATTGAAGAATGTCACCTGGACACGGGAATCTATCCCGGCACCTTCGGCTTAGTATGCCAATGCTCTAACCACTAAGCTATCTATATAATAGCGGTTGTCTACCAATTTAATCACTTTCCCACCCATCTCAATGGCCACGTGGTCTAAGGAAATCCTCTCACAATGTACTAGACTGCCTAAGACGAGGTGATTGGTGTTCGATCTTGGTCTGGTGCAATGAGAGTAGTTTTTCCTAAATGGGCTTCCACTTTCCCAACACGATAATGTGGGTACAATTATTCTAAATACAACCCTCCTAATATCTAATACATTAGTGAAATTAGTACATAAGCGTATATTCTGGACGGGTACTAAGACGTGGTGCTAAATAATATTGCTAATAATGGTTTTCACTCTCCATCCCTCTCCGCGCAGATACTACTGGGTGGAAGAAGAACTGAAGGTACGTGCAGTGAATGCTGAGTTCCAGTATGGCTACGAGTACTTGGGTAACAGTGGGCGCCTTGTCATCACCCCTCTTACTGACCGCTGCTACCTCACCCTCACAGGGGCTCTGCACCTCAAGTTTGGAGGCGCTCCTGCTGGGCCCGCTGGTACCGGAAAGACGGAGACAACCAAGGTGCGTTATAGTGTTACAAGCGTCTAGGAACTTGAACAACTTGGTAATAGTCTAGTGGTATATATTCACATTGCACTATTGTGTTACAAGCGTCTAGGAACTTGAACTTCTACTACTCCACCTTGGCTCAGTCCTCTCCTTTCTCCTCCACACTCATTCTTACTCCCTTCAGCCATCTGTCCCTTGGTACACCTCCCAGCATCCTACCCCCACCTCCTTATCCAACATCCTCCTAAGTATCCTTTCCCTCTCTCTTCTTCTCACAGGGCCGTACCTTCTTAGTCGTGTCTTCTCTATCATGTTCTGAACTAGCTCTTCCTTTATTATTCCTCTTACTCTCTCATTTCCCTCTCCCTTCTTCTCACAGGGCCGTACCACCTTAGTCGTGCCTTCTCTAACCTGTCCTGAACTAGCTCTTCCTTTATTATTCCTCTTACTCTCTCATTTCCCTCTCCCTTCTTCTCACAGGGCCGTACCACCTTAGTCGTGCCTTCTCTAACCTGTCCTGAACTAGCTCTTCCTTTATTATTCCTCTTACTCTCTCATTTCCCTCTCCCTTCTTCTCACAGGGCCGTACCACCTTAGTCGTGCCTTCTCTATCCTGTCCTGAACTAGCTCTTCCTTTATTATTCCTCTTACTCTCTCATTTCCCTCTACCCTCTTCTCACAGGGCCGTACCACCTTAGTTGTGCCTTCTCTATCCTGTCCTGGACTGGCTCTTCCTTTACTATTCCTCTTACTCTCTCATTTCCCTCTACCCTCTTCTAACAGGGCCGTACCCCCTTAGTCGTGCCTTCTCTATCCTGTCCTGAACTAGCTCTTCCTTTACTATTCCTCTTACTCTCTCATTTCCCTCTCCCTTCTTCTCACAGGGCCGTACCACCTTAGTTGTGCCTTCTCTATCCTGTCCTGGACTGGCTCTTCCTTTACTATTCCTCTTACTCTCTCATTTCCCTCTCCCTTCTTCTCACAGGGCCGTACCACCTTAGTCGTGCCTTCTCTATCCTGTCCTGGACTGGCTCTTCCCTTACTATCCCTATTAAAAACTAGAATTCACTGTATTAAATGGATTGGCTGATGTGTCTTTACTTTGACGACCAATAGCAATTGTGTGTTTCATGACCTAATAAGCACAAAGATTATTTACATTAACTAGAAAAAATATAGTTAAATATAATGGAATGAGGATGAAAAAGAGCTTGAAATAAAATTAATCATGGGGAAATGTGAAGTGCTGGTAATAACAGGGAAGAGGATAAATCATAGTAAGGCTATAAAGTTGGATGAAGTAGAGCTGAGAAAAGTACAGAACGTAAAATATCTTGGAAGCGTGATTGAGGAGAAAGGTGAAAGTAGAGAGGATCTAATGAGACGAGGGCAGCAGGGAGAGGTGTTTTATAGTTGCGCAAGAGACCTGCTATGGAGAAGAGAATTCCCCTTTAATTGTAAGGAAGAGAAGTGCCCTTGAAGTGTAAGGAAGTGTTGAACAGGGAATAATTTGTAACCATTGTTACGTATGCAGTAGAAACATGCACATTAAATGTAAAAAGAGACTAGGAAAGTGGAGACCATGGATATTAAATGTGTGAAAAGCATGGTAGCTCTACCGAGGGAAACAAGATTAGGAAGTGAGTTATATAGAAAAGATTGAGGATACAAGGAATATATGAGACAGTAGAAGAAGAAAGATTGAGATGGTATGGGAATATAATGAAAATGGAGAAGAATTGGATGCCAAAGTAAAAGATGGAAATATTTTTTTTAGCACCGCGTCCTACTACCCGTTCGAGATATATGCTTTAAGTACCAATTACGCTAATGAATTGGGAATTAGGAAGGTTAAATTAGAGTAAGTGAACCCGCATTTGCATTGAAGGAGAGTGGAAAACCCTTTAGGAAAAGCCACCCCCAGTTCACCCAACCTAGATTCGCACCTCGATTACCCCGTCCGCAGCAGTCGAGCTTAACACGACTAGCGCATTAGCCAACTACGCCACCGAGGCGGGTGATGGAAATAAAGTATGTAGGGAAAAGACTACAAGGGATACCAAGAAAGATATGAGAGAAGCAGATGACAGAAATTGTGTGAGAGGAGATGAATTAAAGACATTAAGGGATGAAGAATGGTGGAAGGATGGGGGAGAATGTAGGTATTTTACTAAATTAACGCGGCCACAGGCTGGAAACATTTGTTTATGATGAATAGTTCAAAGAAACGATAAAATAAAATAGCTTTAAATGTTATTGTGAATATATATTATGATTAAAGATATTCATGTTGTAAACAATTGAAAGTTTTAATAATTTCAATAGTGTTATTCAAAATGAATGCAAAAGTGATGCGTGAGTAGATGATAAATTATGGTCACTAATTAATTGGACCAGATTTAGTTTTGAATTACGTCATAAATACAGCTTTGGGCGGGATCACTTTAAAATAGCTATAAAGGTTTGTTAAAGTTAGTTTTAGTCGTAGGAAGGGTTTCAATAACCTTCCCTCACAACTTTAGTTGATAAGGTTTCTCGAAATTATATTTGGTAAAAATCTTCTTAGTGGCAATAACAGTTGAAATTGTTAATCTTACCAGTAAGTGTTGACTTGTTGACAATATACTTGGTAGGTAGATATAAAAGATTATGTAAAATTATACAACAAAACCCTTCCTCAGATGTTATGAACTTTTGATACTGTGCGGATGGCTAACACAGAATATTTGCACTTTTGCTACACCGTATATTTAATCAGACCCCACATAAGCGTAAATTTCAAGAGATTCTTCGAAATGCCTTCTGTGATTATCTTCCCCAAATGTTAGTTTAATCAGAACATAGTAATAGGTACTACTTAAACTAAAACGAAACTATTAATCTTTATTTAAAATTCCGAAATGTTCTTTAATTTATCTTCAGATAACAAATCAATATAAAATGTATCCATTCATTGAGCATAAGAGATATAGTCAGTAAGAAATACTCAAAGTCTACAAAACAAGACAATGTCTGAGACATCGTTCAAAACTAACTGCTCTGTGGATTGTAGTATAAAGAAAGACTATTTCGATCAAGAACGAAGCTTCCCGAACACACGGTCACACCAAATGATTGTATATTTAAGTTAAAATTACTACTTAACAAGACATCACAAAATATTTAAACCCTGAGTTTTTATTATAATAAATATATGAAAAGAATTAAAAAATCTTTTAAAATATAATACAAAACAAATAGTTCCACAAATCAGACGAGCACGTACAAGCGATATCTGTGGAACGTAATGGAACTCCAGAACGATGGCGGTCCTCTACAAGTAGTTAGTTCTCTTCTAGTCAGATTTCCAAAATTAGGTCTGATAACTAAACATTGACCAGTTATTTCTATTTTTGGGTTATGAAGGGGTAACCATTATCTGAAATTATTGTATTTCTATTTTTGGGTTATGAAGGGGTAACCATTATCTCAAATTATTGTCTAGAAGACGAATGATTGTTCATTGTAACAATCGATTTTAAATCGCATTAAGAAAGTCATTGTAGGCTCACAATTTAATTGCTAATATAGCTTTATCTCAGTTGAAGTGTAAGTAGCACATGGAGATCCAGGCAATCAAACATGTTTATTACTGTATATGTGATGATTTATACTATTTGGATGACTATACTATCAAACTGGTGGATATTTTAGTTTCATAAAACTTGATTAATGATAATATGATGAATGATGAATGATAAATGATATCGGGGTACAATCTCGCACTTACCAAGCATGAGTAGCTGGTTTCAAAATAAATCTAAATTTTCTCCATCATGGACGTACGCGAATGGATATTATCATGTTTATGGCTGACTTTGGCAAAAATAAATTAGATAATATTTCCATTGTTGTTATGAAGCCCATAATTAACAACGACGAATGGATATTAGATTTTAAAACCAGCTTTAAAGGGAAAGGGATATAATTTTATATACTATTTATGTGTTTATACATATACAATTGTTATATTTATAGGATAGTATATATATTTACATATATTATAAAACTAGATTTTCTGTTACTATATGTTTGCTCTTACTTATATAAATACTAATGGCCGGTCTTATGACTACCGGATAAATATTGCTATCGGAAGGTTAAAGCTAACTGCCAGATAAAGGTTATCAGTCACTTTAATATTTAACGCGTATTATGAACTGGATTTATAGGCTGGATAGCTATCTATAGGTTACATATATTTCTATGTCGGAAATGTAAGATTGATACTGTTTTACTGATGCGCGCATGCGTATAGACCCTGCTGCTACCCCTACAACCAAGCGAGGGCTATAAAGCTCAACATTTGTTAAATAATGGTGGCTAAGCAAATTTTAGGAAACAGATTGTGTCACGTGGGCGTAGAAACTAGGTCGTCTTGCAAGTACTAATTTAGATATCTTCCAAAATGTGTTCAATAGTTTGGTACAACGTTTACAAAATTTCATTTATTGTACTCACATTTAAATATTTGTTCTTATACAACTATAACTCTACAAATAGTTCGTCAGTTTTTATAAAAATGTGAAATAAATTTTATAGCTTTAGAGCTATAGTTAGAGCCTGGACCTTGCGGTATCTTTCCTACATACTTCATATCCATAGTTCTTTTTTATATCAAATATCAAATATATACTTCAACTCCAAGAAGAAATTACTGAAGAGATTTCAAATCCAAGTATAAATTACATTAAGTTTGGTTGCTTGGTCAATGTTAACATTAGTAAATAAGTAATGTTTCTTTGTCAAATAAAAACCACGCAGGTGATTATTATGTATTTATTTTATTATATATTACATGTACAGTACATTGATATATTTCTAGTCAAACAAGTAGTACATTTTAATGTGCTTTTGTTTTTAACATTGACACTGTTTATTGGTGAGATCCAGCCAAATCTTCAACATTAAATCTTTTCTCTTTCACGCACATCAGTCATCAAGTATTAATTTAAATCATTAAAACAATTTACCTGTTCTTGAACCTCAATTAATATTTTATTTTGTGCAAAATATTAATACAACTATTGGTTATTGATTTCTTTTTTTGTCAACATTACTAAGTTTTTAAAATCAAAACTTAAGCATATAATTTCTATCTATAAACATTCATATTTTCACGCTGGTACTTTTTTTTTTCAAACTCTTAATTTAACCATGCTCTGGGAAAATTGATATATTGATTTTTTTGTTGTTCAAAATTAGATGTAACAAATTATATTTTATTTATAAATTAGAATAATTGAGATTATTAAAGGATGTCCACAGGTAGGATTGGGATGTGGAAACTATGAAATAATAATCTTAACCCACAAAAATTTCAATAATTGTCCCTTTTTCCAAATATATATATTTTAAAATTGTAGTTTAAACATGTACATTTAATTCAGGGATCCATTTTATTTCAATTATTCGTGTTATATTTAATGTATTTTCCTCCAACTCTTGTAGGGATTTTTGAGCACACCATTTTGAAAGGTAGGGTGGTTTCATTTTTTCTTATCGTCCAGAAAATGTTCCCGAGAACACCCGGTGGTCTCGAGTTTTAGGAGTCGTCATGCCACTGTCATAAGTCGTGATAAAGGTTTTTTCTTTCATTATTTTCCCATAATCCCTAGAAATGGTGCCCACCAATTATAATTTAAGCCCATAATATACTAGGTATAGATTATTTTAGGAGTCATCATCTTTAACTACCTTGTGTTATGAGTAAGTTTATTACAATTCATTGGGTGACCTGGTTTTCTAGGGGTAAGGTGTCGGACCTCCATGATGGGGGTCCGGGTTCAATCCTCGGTCCCAGCAGAGCTTTATCTGATTGCCAAACCCTTCCTTCACCTCTGACAATGCGTGTATTAATCACAACTTGTGAATGTGTGGAATGCCAGGCCTCCACCGTGGTTCAGATCCCACTTTAAATTGTAGGTCCTCCATTTCATCTCACAATCACCCTACCATTACACATTAGCGTAAGTGCGTATAACCCGAACGGGTAGTAAGACGCGGTGCTAATAATAATAATATAACAATAACACTAGTAATTGAGTAAGTAAGTATATTATGATGTAAAATAAAGTTGGATTTTTGATTGTGTATGATAGGATACACTGAATCCTAACTCATCTAAAAAAACTCAAAATATTAAAAGCCCCTTGATTTCTTGATTTATTTGATATTTGAACCATTTATCAACCCTTGTTTCCCAGCCATATATAACATTAAATATTCAACCACCGTAGATTAGCTAAATAGGTTCATCCTGTTGTACACTATAACATCGGTCCGATGATAGATTTAAACTTATAGCTCTCAATTTTAAATTTATCATAACTAAATTAACATAAAGTTTAATTTATAAAAGAATGTTTCCCTTTTTTGAGCTATGTTTACATTTTTGTTTTTAATTCTAAAGGATTTGGCGAAAGCATTCGCTATCCAGTGTGTGGTGTTCAACTGCTCGGACCAACTTGACTTTATGGCAATGGGCAAGTTCTTCAAGGGTTTGGCCAGGTAAAATAACTTTAAACATTTCTATTTCTCTCCTTAGCGGACTATCATGGTTTGTTATTTTATAATAAAACTATAATATTTAGAAATAATTGGAATATGGTTATTTATAAGTGAGCTAACACTAAACAAACAAAGCTGTTTGTTTAAAAGAAATATATTTAAGAGGAGTGCCAAATGAATATACCCAGTCTCCAGACCTTTGTTTACTTGTTAAAATAACATCAGTTAGATGGACATACCCACGCGTTCTTTCCCTCGAGCAAGAATGGCACGAATGAAGAGACAAGCAGTCGCCACGAGTAGTAGCACATGATTCATCGTGAAGATGATGGTTTGTTACCAAGGTAAAGACTGTGTGTTTGGACAAAAAGTGTCATTTATCGTGTCACCTGGAATGACACGGTGTCATGTTTAAATCTACAACACGATGCTGTTATGCCATGGAGTTTCTGGCAATGTGTTCAAGTTAAGGTGAAGTGACAAAGACCCAGTTCAGGATTCTGTGCGTGTAGCTTGATACTCACAGGAAAGAGCGTCACAAACCTTCTCGCACTCAACGCAACGCCCACTAGCACACGTTCTTTCCCACGTGATTCGAGAGACGCCATTCTTTCTCACGGGAAATAACGCGTGTGTTTGGCTATCGGTTGAGGCATTTCTGTTGTTCCGGATGTTGTAATGAAAGATCCGCAATCCGCATGTTATAGAACGGAAGCTTTTATAAAATATTTTAGCCGCTTCGGCGTTTGCATGATCTATGGCTCCTCTCTCGAAGTAGATTGGATTTCTTATAACTTGTAGATCAGGGTTTGAATCCTGGTTGAGGTTTTTAGGTGGTTTTCAGCTAAATAGTTTTACTTTCTCATTCGATCCAAAAGTGAGTATATATCCTCTAAGTCAGTGGTTTCCAATCTTTTTGGAGGGCATACCCTCCCCTACCCCTCTTTACAACAATTTGTGTAGTTACAAGTACCACCAAAATAATGCTTAATGCTGCATATTTATTTTTTGATACATTTATAACTGTGCCTAGGAATATCATAACACAGAAGGCATAAATGCACCATATGTCTTAGCTTGAATCAGTGTTTTCACCTTTGCAAACACTGGTTTAATCTGTTTTACAGTTGTTTATACTTGGACCGAAAGTATTTTTAATATTTTATGAGATGATATCTTTTTACGTCTTTAATTTGCTTATTTTGTTTGTTTTCTCAGGGCGTACCACAGGGAATAATTGTACGTTCCACTGGTGGTACGCATACCACAGTTTAGGAGTAGTTGCTCTAAATTATATCTTCCTTATCTCTATCCAATCAATGTGAATATGTTGGTAGCCCGGGTGGTAGTATTGGTCCACATTTTTTAATTTTTTTTTCAGCACCGTGTCTTACTACCTGTTCAAGTTATACACATGATTTACAGTAATAGCTATAAAAAACCATTACGTTGGTAATGAAGACTTAATATACACCCATAAAGTATGGTTGGATAAATTAATACAAAACCTATTATGAACAGAAAATATTTATAAAGGGCTAAACATACATACATACCTCCTTTATTTTTCCACGCAGTCCCCATTGACTTCGAGATATTTTTTACATCTCTTGGCAAAAAAATCTGCCACCAGTGATTTGAGACAGTGATTCACACAATTATTCAGTTCACCATCTTCTTCAAAATTCTGAGAGGGCAGCCACTGCCTCATGTTCAAAAACAAGTGATATTCACTTGGAGCGAGGTCTGGGTTGTAGTGTCCTGAGGTGGTCCAGAGGTTCCCATCAACACTACTGAATCAGCTGAATAGTTTGAGCTGCAGTGTGGGCTTGAGCATTGTCGTGTAAAAGAAGAATCCCTAATGTCAGCATTCCCGTCTTTGGTTCTGAATCGCGTGTCTGAGTCTTTTTAAGGTTTCACAATATCCTGCAGCATTAATGGATCTTCCTCATTCACGAACATCAACAAGAAAGACACCCTTCTGGACCTAAAAAACGGAAGCGATGATTATTTTTGACGGGGCGTCCCTGTTTGAATTTCTTTTGCATATGGGGATGTTGAATGAAGCCACTGCTTCGATTGTTGTTTTGTTTCAACATTAATGTACAAAATTCAAATCTCATCACTTCTTACGATTTGAGAATTTCCAAACGCTGCAAAAACATGTGAGCAGACTCCATGCGCTTTTGTTTGTGAGCTTTAGTCAGCATTTAGGGGACCCATCTGGCACACAGTTTCTTGTAGCCTAGCTTTCCTGTCACAGTTTCATCAATGAGTGACCGTGGAACTTCTGAAAATTCAAAATAAAGTTACGTGAGTTTGAAACGACGGTTCTCACGAATTTTCTTGTCCACTAAATTTTCAGTCACCACACTTGGTCGGCCACTGCGTTCCTCATCATGAACGTTGGTGCGGCCTTCTTTAAGCAGGCGGACCCATTGTTTCACCTTACTCCTTTCACTCATGATCACACCCGTAAACCTCACATACCCGTCGATAAATTTCTGCTACGTTAAGGTTTTCTACTAAGAAAAATCATAATATGACACTGCGAACCTCACAACTGGTTGAATTATTTATGATATCACTCATTTTAAATCATTCTCACAGAACATCAGATGAGGCTTAAATTGAAGCAAAGGGATAAAAAGAAAGCTGATGAGTCAATCCATGCTATTGGGCATGCATTATCCCTCCTATGAGTCTACGTTGGAGGTCATATCTCAACAGACCTTACTCTGTGCACGCTCCTCGTATATAATGTTAATGATGTATGTTAGAATTGTGTAAATAATTATATACGGTGTATAGATTATAAATAATATATACAATGCATAAACTAGTACATATTGTTTACATTCATTAGTGTTTTATTTCCATCCTGTGACCTGGCTCAGTTGTTTATTCAAGCCATATATTTTCCACTACCAGCTTTATAGGCCTGTCGTAGCTTCATATGTCTTATAATCTAACTTAAGACTGGAATAGGCACAACAGTACACGGCCGTAAATTTATCAATGTGAAAGAATAAACCCACATTTCACCAATTATAAATTTCTTGGCCATGCTAGGAATCCAACTCGGGAACTTTAGCTCAGTGGACGGACACACTACCGACTGAACTGGGGGGCTGGATAAAACTAGTGCATATTAAACATTATTTTAACGCCCTCCTACTTTCAGAATCAATTTCTGTCTATGTACTGGTATCGATAATCAGGTGTCATTAAAAAAATAAATCATTGGTATGATATAGTATTATATCAAATATCGGTATAAAGATTTATTTAGTATGCATTTTATAACTCTATATTAATATAGAACTATTGAAGTATGTTGTTAGTTTATAACAATACTAAGGATATATTGAGGATGGATCTTTACAGGCTGAGTTGCTAATTTTTAAAATTATTCTTTATTTTCAATTGATTTGTTTAATACACTCTCAATGATATGATTTCAGTTCTGGAGCTTGGGCCTGTTTCGATGAGTTCAATAGAATCGACATTGAGGTGTTGTCTGTGGTGGCGCAACAAATTACCACCATTCAGAAGGCACAGCAGGCTCGAATGGACAGGTTAGACCTGACACTACTACATCCCCTAGTAGGCACGCTGACTAGTGTCAGACTAATATGGACAAGTTAGAGCAGACACTACTACACCTCCTAGTAGGTACGCTGACTAGTGTCAGGCTCATATGGACAGGTTAGAGCTGACACTACAACACTTCCTAGTAGGTACACTGACTAGTGTCAGGCTCAATTGGACAAGAAAGACCTGACACTACTACACCTCCTAGTATGAACGCTGACTAGTGACAGGCTCGTATGTACAGGTTAGAGCTGACACTACAACACCTCCTAGTATGAACGCTGACTATTGTCAGACTCATATGGACAGGCTAGAGCTGACACAACAACATCTCCTAGTAGGCACGCTGACTAGTGTCAGGCTCATATGGTCAGGTTAAACCTGACACTACAACACCTCCTAGTACGCACGATGACTAGTGTCAGGCTCGAATGTACAGATTATGAGCTGACACTACAACATCTCCTAGTAGGCACGCTGAATAGTGTCAGGCTCGTATGTACAGGTTAGAGCTGACACTACAACATCTCCTAGAAGGCACGCTGACTAGTGTCAGGCTCGTATGTACAGGTTAGAGCTGACACTACAACACCTCCTAGTATGCACGCTGACTGGTTTCAGATTCGTATGGACTGGTTAGAGCTGACACTACAACATCTCCCAGTAGGCACGCTGACTAGTGTCAGGCTCGTATGTACAGGTTAGAGCTGACACTACAACACCTCCTAGTAGGCACGCTGACTAATGTCAGGCTCATATGGACAGGTTAGAGCTGACGCTACAACACTTCCTAGTAGGCACGCTGAATAGTGTCAGACTCGTTTAATTTTATTTGTTGGTGTCCAAAAGGTAGGGACCCGAATTCAATGTGGGTTAAGTGAGAGTTTTTTTCCCTTTATATGTTTTCAGTCTTGACCCACGCAAATTTCGTTATATCTTATCTAATTTCTACCTCCCCAAGTTCTATTCCACTGCAGTAACATCCCAATACAGCAGGATATTAAGATACGATCAATTTAAGTAGTTAGGGTTTTAAAACCTATATGAGTATGATTTAACTTTTTTATACATGTTTTTATTTAATATTAAGAAATAGAATTCAGTGATGACGACCATTTAAATATTACATGGATTAGGGACTATACTCTCTTTTTCCATGATGCGTGAGCTCACAAGCCAGTTATACGTACCTACGGGCTGCCACTGGTAGCGATGATAGTGCTATCTCTTGCGGATAGGGAGTGTCATGTGGTCAGCACAACACATCCTCTTCACCTTATTATCAGTTTCATTTGGGACTATACACACTAATAAATAGCTAAAAATATTGTATATATATTCTTCTCGTTATGTTCCCATGATACGAGCCTTTTAGATTCACTCGAATTTTTATTGGTTTTGGTAAATTTCGTCCCATTTGAATCATTTTATTTAAATTCCATTCCATTCGTATAAGCTACTATAAATACTAATAATGAATATAATAAATGTTATATCGTTACATTTAAAACATTAGTTTCACCTTGACAATATTTTTCTATTTGAGTTCAGAGGTCAAACCTACACAAAATAATAATTTCGATAACGTTATGTAGAAACGTTTATCTTTCTTGTCTATTCAATTATTTGATGATTGTCTGATATTACCTACGAAGTTGTTGCAAAAAATGTTTTTATGATTTTTTTAAATCTATCTAATATGGATGGAATTTACAGCGTCTTTGATAATGACGGGTTAGAATTTTCACATGAGCTGGGCTCATAAAATATTTAGGATGGAATTTACGTTAAATACTTTTATATTTACGCCACCTATTTTGCTATTATTACCGTTTCTAATTGGTTTATGTTCATTTTGTAGGGAGAAATAGTAATTAATAGTAAGATTATGTCTTCTTATTTATTATTTTTATTCATTTCTCCTTATTCTATATACGTTTTAGTTTTTCTTCTATGACGACTACATATTTCGGTGATTATTCACCATATTAAAGTCTTATTTTTACTAAAGAGGATTGAGTTTACTTCATACAATTGAAAAGTTTGTGAATTTTTAAAGTTTTGTATGGAATAATTTTTAGTTGATTATCTCACTAAAAATTATTCCATATAAAACCATAAAATTCCACAAACTTTCCAATTGTATAAAGTAAACTCAATCCTCTTAAATAAAAAATAAGACTTGAAGATGGTGAATAGTCACCGAAATATGTAATCGTCATAGAAGAAAAACTAAAACGTATATATAATGAGTAGAAGGGAATAGAAATAATAAACAAGAAGGCATAACCTTACTATCAATTATTATTATTGTGTTTGATTTTGTACATTGAAAAATGTAATTTTGAGTGTGCGTCCTTGCAATTCCTCGTTTTCATGGCATCCCCCCCCTTCCATGATTAAGTTTAATTTTTTTGCTTTTTTTGTCTATAACATCAAGAACTCTAAAGTTTATTGCTGCACATACAAAAGAGTGCCTCCTATCCCTATGTTTCTGCTGGTCCGGGCGATAGCCCATTTTACCCACACCTTGTTAAATCCTGTCTAGAGATGAGCGATAATTTCAAAAGTATATAAACGCATACACTAAAGTCATATGCTCTGCGAAAAAGAAAGATGTATTGTCCTTATTAATATGGTTGCATTGGCAACTCTGCAAAGTTGGTGTTATGTTAGCTCCCTCCCTGTAATTGTATCTTACTGATAGTCGTTCAATGGTCTGATTACTGGTTAATTGTTTCTGTCATACATTATATTAAATACACTGTTTACACAATGTCAATGAGTGTGTGATTTCGTTTCATGGCCTATTAATCTTAATAGTCCTTGTAATGTCTCCTTTAATTAAGCACGTTCTCCTCTCTTCTTTAGT
>CABFOW010007138.1:0-11488 GCA_902141385.1 Timema californicum | reverse complement strand
ACATATATATATATATATATATATATATATATATATGGAGAGTAAGCTAGACTCCCTCCTTAACCAATTTATCATTGTATATCCACAAAAATTGACATTGACAGATTAAAATGATGACATAATTTAGATTTTTTGACAAGTTTGATTAAGTTAACTTTTAATTTGTTGTGTGTTTGACAAGTCACAGAGAAAGTAGCATCCCGAAGACATTTAGAAGACGTCACCAACAACCAGCCCCACCTAGCAGCGGCGAGGACAACTAACTTCTAACTGTTGTTCTAAGTTAGATGTGTGGTGTGCAGTGATGCTTGGTATAACATGTAAAGAGCAGACTTGACACGTGTGTGACAGACGTTTCATTAAGAGGGTAACACCAACTAATCTAGTCATATAGTGAAGTAGGAGGGTAGACAGGCACCTATTGTTTCAGGGTAGAATAGGTGGGACTTTACTGTAAGCTTAAAGAACTAGAGAACGTAAACGTAATACCCAGTAAATTGTTTCAGACTAGGATAGGTAGAACTTCACTCTAAGCTGGAAGATATAGAAAGATTCAACGTATTAACCCGTTCATTGTTACAGGTTAGGATAGGCGAAACTTTGTTTTTAACTGGAAGAACTAGAAATTATAGACGTAATAACCCGTATATTGTTTCAGGTTCAGGTAAAACTTTAATTTTTTATAATCTGTACTCATTTTGTTTTAAATTTTCTCTACAAAATGTAAGATATTTAATGTATTTAAAATCTGAGTATGCGTTGACTAAATCAGTGTAATATAGTGTGTTTTGCAGCTGACCGAAGGGTCAGGGATCAAATCCCAATGGGTTTGCTAACATGGTATTCAATACACGTTCGTCCACTCTACCTCAACAAAAATGTGGTTACATCTACTTTCCACATTCCAACCCCATGAGGATGAGTAGTAAAACTTGGATATAAAAAAAAGGTTGGGATGTCAAAGAAGAGAAGACCAGGTCTCGTATCCAGTTTTTTTGTATTTAGGGTGGTTTTTCATCAATTGTTTTCCCACTCTCGCTCCACGCAAATTCAGCACTTCCTCTAAATTCAACCTTCCTTCCCTAACACATAAGTGTAATTGGTACATAAAATGCGTATAGCTCAAATGGATAGTAAGACATGGTGCTGCACCGTCTGTCACGGCGCATGAACATACAGGTTAATACAAGTAATGAGAACAAGAGGAGATTAGGATCAATGAAATTTAATGATACTGTATACTTCATAGAACAGATATTTGAACATATTGCACTTATATCTCAGTAAGTACTAAGTTAAATAACAATAAAGTAATGAAGTGTGGCAAACTTGCTTAAGTAATAGCCTCAAGGGGGCGAGAAGCGCCAAGACAATAACACACGCCAAAACGCGGTGTTACTCATTTTACTATTTACATGTCAAGTCGGCCTGGCAAGCAGACCAAGTGCGTACCCCAGGCAAGTTCTAGTTTAGCTATATTAGAGAGCCCTCGATACTTAGATACCATCCTAATCAGTGTGCAAAAACAGTTACTCGGAAATATCTAGATCCACGGGCCAACCGAGGACGAGACGCGTCCCACTGGTTGAGCACCCGCTGGGTGAGCAGCACCATAAAAATCTAACAATGAACAAGTGACACTGCAGCCGAGCCTGAGGGGCAAGACGGCCCACTAGCAGTGTACTTGCAAAGTGAGAGTAGCAAAATAATAACAACACTATACCACGGGCCGATCATGAAAGGTACGAGCGGCCCACAGTTTAACCACCCAACAACAACATTGGGATAGGCCAGTGAACCTAATTAGGTACAAATCATCGGCCTCCATATAGCCTAAACTATCTCCTGCCTAGGCAAGCTATCCTAAATATACAACAATGGACACATCATGTGTGTCGCGGGATTCACCATCCCGGGCGCGAGAAGCGCGCTATACCGCAATTGTTGATTGCAGTCTGTTCTCCTGGCTCAGGAGACTCTACATTAAATCTTATATAACTAGCCTAATAGTAACATAACAACAGTGTCTCACAATAGACACGGATAGTATCCTATTATTATTATTCCCTACTAAATAAAACTTCCATCTATCCTCGCAGGACGTTGACTAACCCTAACATATTAATCTGGAGTCTACTCGTCATATCTCATCTTCGTAGTTGTAAAGTCCTTCGCCTTCCCCCGGTATAGAATATCCATTCCCCTAGGATAGTAAGACCATCGTCGACTAGATGATAGATTCTGACTAGAAGTGCGCGCTGATTCGGACTGCGTAGACGATGTTTCAGCGATCGTCTGCTGGCGCGTTCTGTGCTAGTTCCCAGCAGTCAGGCGAATATATAGTCGATAGGCCGGTACCAAGCGGAGGGGGAACCTCCCCACTCTTCTGAGCCAGGCAGGCCAACGGTTTTCTAGGAGCGGTCAGTTGGATGATGCTTGTGGCCGAAAGCGGAGTTATTCATTCCCAGCAGTGGTGACCGGTCACTTATCTTCTATGGTGTGTCATCGAATCGGGCATCAGGCTTACAGGACGAGTCGGCGAAGTGGTATGTAAATAAAGAGATATGTTATTAGCGAAGCATTTACATTAGTATGTTATGTTTAACCTTGATGATTTGCAGGAACTAGCCACACATACGTTCTCTTGCACGTTTTAACGGGGCTAACCCTAGTTTGCCCGTTACAGTGCTAAAAAGCAAAACACAAAACGTTATAACCCTACATGTTTACTGTGTTAATATCTGCTGGGCAAGATTAATATTTTGATTTTCAAGGCAAGAATGCAACCATTATTTTAAAAATAAGACACCAAAATATGTACAGGGCATTTTAAGAGTTTAGCATATTCCAAACTGTAAATATTTCGTAGTTTTGCAAATAATGCATTTAAAATATTTTATTTTATTGATTGAAGATAAAATGTTCTTTGGGAAATGAATAAAGTGTTGATGTATAATATTAGCCTTATTAGAGATGTTCGTAAAAAAGTCTCTTTTCATATAATTTATGTTGAGAATATCTGTAATTACCGCTTCACTAAAGATAATTTTATCACATATAATTGTATTTAATATATCACATTTCTAACAGTGAATAGTGAATACGTTAACGTTAGGAAGGTGTGGAAACATGCTTTTAAATTTACTATATTATTGATAACTCGTTTTTATTTAGTAAATAATTATATATTGTAAAATTTAAAGGAGGAAATATAGATCATTGGAAAAAAAAGAAAGAAAAAAAGCTCACGGGTAAAGTTATTTTTCTACAAGACTTAAAATATAACCATTGATTTTTTTTAAAAAGTTACACAACTTGAAAAATAACTTAAATAATAGAAACTCTATATCATTCTTGCTTTAACTGTTCATAATAACTTAATTCCTTCCAATAGCTACTCATTTATTTCGGATCTTTTTTTTATTTTATGAATGTGTATTTAACAACAAAGAAATATGGTCTAATAATGCAAGATGGCATTCAATGATTATTACTTTCAGTACTACCCATCCCTTCCACATTAGTGTGAATGTGGAAAGCCTGGGGTTAGTGTTCTTATGCGGGGTGTCTGGACGTGCTGTATTTGCCAGAACAGCGGTGCAGATTTCTGACAAACTAATATTTCTGTAAAAACAATCTGTGAAAAAATGTATATAATTATATACCCTTATTTCTTAAAAGTAGCAATAGTAGTAGTTTAATTTACAGTTGATTTATAAAAATACGACCTTTCAACTAAATATATCAGGGATTTAAGACAAGTGTCGTGGTTATGTATATATACAACTAGCTTAAGATAGGGATAAGGTATAATGAGGTGGATTGAGTATATTAGCTCAAGATGGGGATAGGGTGTAATGAGGTGGACTGGATGAAACTAGCTCAAGAGAGGATAGGGTGTAATGATGTGGACTGGATGAAACTAGCTCAAGAGAGGAATAGGGTGTAATAAGGGGATTTGAAGAGAGCTAGCTCTCGATAGGGATATAGTGTAAAAAGGTGGACTGGATATAACTAGCTCAATATAGTGATAGAGTGTAAAGAGGTGGACTGGATAGAACTAGCTCAAGATAGGGATAGGCTGTAATGATGTGAACTGGATAGAACTAGCTAAAGATAGGGCTAGGATGTATTTAAGTGGTCTGGATATAACTAGCTCAAGCTAAGGACAGGGTGTAATGAAGTGGACTGAATATAACTAGCTCAGGATAGGGACAGGTGGCCTACTTTATAAGTGTGACAATGTACTTTTAAACTCATAATGCCATAGAGAAAATAAGTAAGTAATTTTACATTGGCAGTGTTAACTCAGAGCAAATCTGTTCTTCCCTGGGCAAGCTATCTGGGTTCAAATCTCATTCTGGTCTACTGTGAGATGGTTTTGCCATTTGTGATTTTATATTTTTCCTACAGGCTAATGTTTTTTTAAGATCTTTAAACATCACTCTTATTCTACTGTTACCTTGGATTATTTAGTGTAACATGCTAATTTATGGATAGGGAAGACGTTTGAGAAACATTGAAATAACTATGTTTCACATATATTTCTATTGAACATTAAAACTAAACACCTCACATTGCTCACATGCTATCATTTTATTTTCTAAAATTATATGTTTCTTATAAAATTGAATATATTAACAAAAATTATACATAGTTTTAAAATAAAATTTGAAAAAGTTCATAATCCGATCAAACTAGGACAAATAATTTTAACCCTCTAAGGTGTCACATGGACTAAAAGTCAAGCTCATATAGTCCAGTTTTCCAGTGACTGGGAAGTGGGGGATTGAATTTAGGTGGGATGTGTTATAAGTGTGTTTATATTTGAATTTATGTTTCTCTCCGCGCAATTGCAGATATATTTATTTTAATTTCAAATATCCTTGTACCTTCTTCATTAGCCTATTCCTCCCCACCCCCAACTCGTTTTAGTATCCGATCGGATTCTACGCATTCATTAATTACACTAATGGTTTAGGGATTATAAAGGTATAACTTTGAAGGAAATAGTGTCCATTTTTGCTTGGAGGGATAGTGGAATACCATTACTGATAAAACAACTTCAGTAGACCCACTTCTGTGGCCGCATGGTCTAACGCACTACTCTTTCAGTAGACTAGACTGCCGATGATGGGGAGATTGAAGTTAAAATCTCGGTTGGGTGCACTGAGGGTGGTTTTCCAAACTGGCTTTCCACGCTCAATGCACGCCAAAGTGGTTACACTTCCTCTGAATATAGCCTTCCTAATCCTTAAAACAATTAGTGTAATAAGCAGATAAGCGTATAATCCGAACGGGCAGTAAGACGTGGCGTTTAAAAATAATAGACCCGACCAGGATTCTAACCTTGATCTACCTGTCACAAAGTATCCAATCAAAAACGAGAGTGACGCGTTAAAGCATGCTACCATCGATGCAAGTGTTAGCCTAACTGAAATGCGTACAGCCCATACGTTTTGTATGACGCAGTGGAAAAATAATAACTTGCATAAATTATATTCAACACGTTTTACATACGTACTATTTAGACACTACTCCAAAACCTTGAAGTTTGAAGTTTATAATGCATTATATTAATATTTACAATTTTAATATATTATCAATGTTATAATGTAATTTATAAGTTAACTAAGAATCAAAACTGCTGTCTCCTTTAACAAAGCTCTGGGTGGAGATCTTACAAATATAATTTAACCATTCTATTTAATAGCGAACGGTAATAGTACATTGAAATAGATACAAGACTTAGTAATAAAGTTTAGAAGAATTCCCATAAACAAGCTAATAGGGTTGCGTTTTGACATTATATTTAACTCTATTTTTCCAAAAACAATGTCTGACATTCTTTTTACTCTCATGATAAACACAACACGATATTATGTGCTTCAATTAGTATGATGCTTCATTATCAGTAAGAACTATTATCTATACTATACAAAAACAGAAAAAAGAGTGGGATGTTAACAGAGTTAAACAAGTCTCTGTCATGAATGGTAACTTAGTGAAGTCTGTAAATAGTAATCATTCATGTAAACATTTTAGTTCCATGTGTTGTAATTAAACTAAGCTTTACTCAGTGTATGAGCGATCAGAAAGCCGTCATAGTGTATATTGACTTGGTGTAGTTAATTATCTACTTATTTAAAATTAATTTTCCAGTAGAAATTTACAGCTGATTGTGTAAAAGGATATACAATTTTTTTATGACACGAAAATGTGAATTTAAAACTGCTAAACAAACACACATTCAAATTCTTTCTTTGAGTATTGATATTATTTTATGAATGTTTTTAAATAATGGATCACTAAACACTATCATCTCAATATTTATATACTGAATTATTTAAATAATTAGATCTATAATTTTATTATAAGTAAGATTACAATAGAGTTGATAAAATAAGTATGATATTGATGCTTGATTACTTCATAAGCACCAAGAACCTCCCTACTATAGATTATTAAAAGTAATTCTCAATATTACTTGATTTCACAATTTTTTTAATATATATTTTTAGCACAACGTTTTACTACCTATTTGGGCTATACGCTTATGTAATAGTTATGCTAATGTGTTAGGGATAAGGAAGGTTGAATTTAGAGGAGGTATACCCACCATAGCGTGAAGAGAGAGAGAGAGTAAAAGCCATTTAGGAAGAAAAAACTCTAAGTATGTACATCCGACCGGGATTCGAACCCCAATCTCCCCGTCATTGGCAGTTTAGTCTATTGAGAGACCGAATCGGGTAAAATGTTTTCAATTATTATTTCTTTATAAATAATATTAGTCTATTTCTTGATTCATAGTAAAAAAAAATCCATATGCATTTGATAGTGCTATTTATTTGTGTGAGCACCCCTCTTAAACATTGTAAAATAAAGAATTAATTTCAAACGTTTTATTTGTGCCACGTCATATTGTCTGTCGCGGATATCCAAGTTTATTTACGTTTATGGTGTAGGAATTAGGAAGATAGAATTGAGAGGAAATATACTCGCATTTACGGAGATGGAAATTTGGAAGCCATTTAGGAAATACCAACTCCACCGGGATTCAAACCCCGACTTCACTGTCACCGATAAATCAGCAGAGACGAGTTTTACGTTAAGTCCGTGTACTCACCAATAAGGGTATATTACCTTGTTTGATCAATGCGTTCATTATTTTACTTTGCTATACGTACGTTTAACTTTACGTAATTTTAACTTTATCAAGTATAAACACTCGATGTATTTGCATGCTTAAGGGGATCGCCTTGGTAAGCGAGAAATTGTCGTGAAGAAGTTCACTTCTAACGTAATATTTACTTATACGATGTGTTGTTTGAAAATATGATTCACGCCAAAATAAAGTCCTTAATAACCCTGAGTTTTATTAGTATCAAAAATGTGTGGAAATGTGACTAGCTAATTTTCAACGACTTTTTAAACATATTTTCGGAGCTATGCGACTAGGTAAGATATTTGATAACTAGCAGCGAGCTTTCCTCTTTACCTTGAGATAATAGGTTTTGTAGCTTTCTTTCCCCCTCTCTTTTATTGGTATGACATAGAGTGCTTGTAGGTGAAATGTGAACGGGAGTATAAGCTTGGACATAATAGAGAAGTAGTTCCAGAAAATCACACAGGCCATTGTATTTTAAGACGTTTGGGCTGACAGTGATGTGTACTTTCTCGCTGATTGGAAAGGCCGTATTAACCCTGACTCGGGAGATGGTTTTGTGTGCTTCGTTACGCGAACACAATCTTTATAATTATTATTCGTTTAGTTGAGCAAATATCTTCCTAAGCACCTTGTTTTCAATTATACATATTTGAAATGAATAATTGGTTAAAATAACAACTGTATAAAAGTGGGGAAAATTTATGTTGTCAGGATAAACTACTATTCTGACTATCCCTTTTTTCGTGGAAAGCGAAATAAAGATATAGATACTTTTTGTTTTTCATAAGTATTGCATAGAAATGCAGCAGATATTTTCCAGGCATGTTCTATATTTTATTTTGACGTAGTTTATCATTAGAAATCAGTAAAATACACTCTAATATATACTACATAGCCTTTCTTTCATATAGAGGGTATCGCTTGGTCAAGTCATGTTACGCACTCACAACTCACCAAATGTCACGTATTATCATCTAATCTACTCTTATTTGGTATAACCCCTATTCGTGGTCACAAGGGCCAACTCCACTCTTACACTAGATATGATCGGCAGTGAAGGGGAGGGTGGGGCTTGAATCCCAGTCGTGTTGGCTAAAGGTGATTTTTAACAAATGGCATACCACGAAAATGTGTGTACATTTCCTACTTTTCTAATCCCTTCACTATTAATGTGAATATGAGATAGCCGGGGAGTGGGTAGTAAGACACTATGCACAAAAAACATCAATAAAACAACATATTTTATGATTTAAAGTATAATTCGTCAGCAAATGGCTGTGCTATGAAAACATTTTACCAGGCAGCACCCTTAACACATTTCCTATATTTCGTGGCACTTTTGTAAGAAAGTCCCTTATGAATGTACTGTACATAGCTTATGAGCCCAGGAAATTTCTGGTAGGAGTCGTATAGTAAATATATATTTTTGTTATTAAAAATAATAATTGGTAGACACTAAATTAATAAAAGCTAAAACAATTTTTTTCATGAGATGGCTTAGAACTTAATTATAAATCTCCCTATATTTTCACGGCATCTCTAAGGCACAGATTTTTATATATTATTATATTTGTTTACGGGCTTTTTAAAAATAATAATAATTATTATTAGCACCGCGTATTACTACCCGTTCGGGTTATACGCACTTTACGCTAATGTGTAATGGTAGGGTGATTGTGAGATGAAATGAAGGACCTACAGTTAACGTGGAATCCGAACCACGATGGAGGCCTGGCATTCCCCACATTAACTTTTTTTAAAGAACAAATTATTAGCGACCCCAAGCAGTAATATTTAGTCTTTTATACTTTAGTATTATTTATTGAGCAGTTTAAATAAAATTAAAAAAATAAAATTAATATAATTTTTGAAAAAGAAAAAACAACATGATGCAATTATATTTAATTAATTTAATAATTCATTTTTTTATAAATTTCAAACTTTACAAAGCGGACAAAAATAAGAAAATTAGAGAAGTTCTTTTTTACAAATAACATTTAAGAAGCATAAAATATTCAGGAGATGGATAAGATTCCTTATTTTGACACATTAAATCCAATTATAACAACTACTATTTTCAACCAATAGAATCCATTAATTTATTTTGGTGAATTAAACGAATAATGATAAAAATTGTGTTCCTGTAATTATATCAGACCACGTTTATGTCTACCCTAAACTAAACAAATATAGAATGAAAGTTTGTAGTGTAATATAATTTTAACCATTATATAGTAAATATTTAATTTACTCACGTTTGTAAATGTTTGCTGTGAGCCCCAATATCTTTTAGTGGCCCACAGAGGTGTCATGACCCACAATTTAATAACCTGCTCTCTAGAGGATTTTCATGGTGCTCTTTTTTTTAGAACCACTGGCTTAAACAATTCCCTCACGAGACAAAAAAAAATATCGATCGACAGTAAATTAAACCAAATGTTTATGATAATATGGGAGACGATCTTCCAAAATATCTATAGTAAGGCGTCATCGCTGAAAGTCAACTCTTCAAAACCGGCCGACTGCTCTTCGAGGGCCATTGTCAGTTATAGCACAACAATCCTTTGTGGTTTATGGTCTCGCTTTTCTATATTCAAAACTATCGCATCCCGCGATTAATTTCCTGTCGAATATTCTATGTTTCACCGTCTAGGGGTGGGATTAACCCCACGGTCGTTTGCGTCAGAGCTGGTGTAGTATAATAAGTAAGCGGCGTTGAAATAACTTTACCCGACATAACTGTACTATGTTAATGTATTTGAACTCACATCGGCAAGCCAGTGGACTGTCATTATCGTATAATCTGGGTTTCTTGTGACATTTTGCCCCAGTTTGCCCATCCATGACTTAGACATTTCAAAGCTTCGCACACTCCTAATATATTTATGATACATGTGTGTACAGTAATATATACATATATATAATACATACATATATATATGTATAATTATGTGACTGCAAAGGTAGACAAACAAGACACGCATGTTGTGCTATATTTTTGTTAGTAGCTCATAAAGCTGTGGCGATGCTAACAGTACATCAGGGACGGATAGCTCTTGATCTCATCACAGAAAAAATCCCATAAAACACATTAAACCACGGTGATGTCGTCACGTAAACATATTTTGTAGAGTACGTGCACGTTGAACGCTGAGTTATACGTAAAGTCTCACTCATGTGTGGAAGAGAGACACAGAGAGATGCATTGAAAAAATGGGATACTAATTATTCTTTTTTTGACATTTTTTAATCACTGCGTTTCACTACCTTTTCCGGTTATAGGCATATATGATAATTACTAGGGATGAGGAAGGAAGTATTCTAGAGGTAATCTAACCTTATTTTTATGGGAAGTCATTTTTGAAAAAAAAAACCATCCTCAGTAAACCCAACCGGGATTTGAACCCCGATCTTTCCATCTTTATCAGGCCAGTCCAACACGAGAGTGACGACTTTACCAATTATTCTATTCTAGTTTGTAGGTAAGGGGATTTCACCTTGATCCAAACCCAGGATTTTACTGATTTCACGTTGATTATGTCTATTACATAGATAATAAAACACTTGGCACAAGGTTAGGTGGATATTAAAAATAAATAATTAAATAAATAATAATAATAATGCTTATTACCGCGTCTTACTCCCCGTTCAGGCTATACGCCTAAGTATTAATCACGCTAAAGGGCTAGGAATTAGGAAGGTTAAGTTTAGAGGGAAATAACCTGCCTTTGCATCGAGGAAGAGTGGAAAACCGTTTAGGAATAAACACCCCCAGTTCATTCGAGCGAGTTTAGAACCTAGATCACCCCGTACTCGTCAGTCTAGCTCAACACGAAACTAGTGCGTTAGCTAACTAAGCCACCGAGCAAATTGTCCTTATGGCACTTGGATAAGATTTTATCTTGTCCCAGATAATAATATTGATTAAAATGAATATGTTCCTTATGAGATGGGCATTTCTTAAAATAATCGTAGATCTTTTGGTAATAGGTAGTACTTTTACTTTTTTTAAGATAAGAAAACTTATCTTTGTGAACTTTCACATTAAAATAGTTGTGAGAATTAATTTAATCTATGTGATTTATATGAATTTGTGAGAATAAGGGTGTCACCATTTTTTAATACGTAAAATCTAAATTATTTTTCCTGGATATTATTTGGAGATTGTAATGTATTGATCTGGATTAATCTAAATTATGTAAAAAGTCATGGATGAAGGTAATTTTTCTTTAAAGTAATATAGGTGACCTGGTGGTCTAGGGGTAAGGTGTCAGACTTCTATGCTGGCGGCCAGGGTTCAATCCTCGGTCCCGGCAAAGA
>CABFOW010007137.1:0-26250 GCA_902141385.1 Timema californicum | reverse complement strand
CGCTGTCTGACTGTTGACAGTATTTATTTTTCATGAAACCCAACAAAATGTGTAACTTAAGGATCGTATGCAATAAATAAGGGTTATTTGCGTAGTTATAGATAATTAAAACCAGTTGGCTAGTAAGAAGTAACAGTATCTTTATTTTAATCATCACTCGGGAGAGTAAACATAATATGTCATGGCGGCTGACTTTGTATCATGCATAATGTGTTCTTATTTCTATTTTTTCTAAAGCCGTAATTTGTTTTATTTATTTCGAGTTTATTTGTAATTCTAATTTTAATTTTCAGTTTTTGAAGAGTTTTAATGTGGTCATTAAATATTTACAAGATTGTTCGCGGGGTGAAAGTTTTAGAAGTGGGCATGTGCCGAAACGGTCGAGTCCAAGTTTCCCATACAGGAGGGAGGGTGGGGTACTAGGCACGTAAGATTTTCCACAGTTTTTGATTATTTTTATTTTTTAAAGAATATTTTATTAATGATTATCACTTTTCTCCGACAAAATAAATATTACAGATTAAGTAGTGTTTTTCAAGTAGGCCTAAGTAAGTAATTTTTGAATTCAAGATATTATGCTTTGTTTATGAGGTGAAAGATTTGATCATCGAATCCAGTAAAACACCGAATCCTCGAATCTCGAATACTTGCCAGGATTCGGTGGATTCGAGGATTCGAAGATTCGATTGGCCCATCTCTAATTATAACCACTCTTGTTTATACGATTTTAAAATAATATCCAGCCACTAGTAAATTACCAACAAAATTAACTACAATTTAATTATAGCTTGGAATCATGTATTTTCAATAACTTACCCTTGATTATAATAAGCATTTGTTCATGCATAACTTTATCTGAATGTCATCAAAAAAGTGGCTGCTTAGACACCTTCAAATTATCTATAGTTTTAATTATCTTATAACTATTATAAATTAATAAACTTAGACAACTCTGCCATGGTTTATTGTAATTTTGAAATAGATTAAATGTATACACTTTATTTAACAACAAATAAATATTGAGTGTGCCTGTTAGAAAAGTACATTTACTCACCAAGATCCGTCAGCGAAGCGTAATCTCTCATCCCGGGTTGCGTGTTTAACACTCGAAGACAAGTTATACAATGAAATAATTTCAAAACAGGTACCGATATTTATAGCTGTTACCAGCTAAGGTTGCGACAGAGCGATGACGTCACCAGGAAAACCTATTGCCACATAGAAGGGGAGGGTTATGAAATCATTCAAGGTCGTGATCTATTCCTGTCTTGTCGAGCCACCAAACTGGTGCCAAGTATGAGTCATCAGGGTTGCGACAGTGCGATGACGTCATTGGGAAAACCTATTGCCTGGAGAGGGTTTCCAGTGTCAATGAGCTCGTGTACTAGGTCACGGTATCAAGGTCACAATCTATTCTTGTCTTGACTGGTCTTGTCGAGCTGCCAAACTGGCGCTAGGTATGAGTCATCAAGGAAAACACATTGCCACATAGATGGGTAGGGTTGTGACATCATTCAAGGTCGTGTTCTATTTCTGTCGTGTCAAGCATTCAAACTGGTGCCTGGCATGAGTCATCAGGGTTGCGACAGTTCAATGACGTCATCGAGAAAGCCCATTGCTGGGGGAGGGTTGTCAGGGTCAATGACCTCATTCACTAGCTCATGGTTTCGTTGTCACGATCTATTCCTGTCATGTCGGGCTGCCAAATTGGCGCCAGTCACCAGGGAAAACTCATTTCCACATAGAAGGGGAAAGGGGATGGGTTGCCAGGGCAATGACCACATGTACTAGCTCATGGTTTCAAGGTCACGGTTTCAAGGTCTTGATCTATTCCTGTCTTGTCAAGCCACCAAACTGACACCATTCATCAGGTAAAACCCATTGCTGCATATAAGACCAGAAATAAACCTTTGCGACATTGAAGGAGGACAACAGGTCATTGACCCCATGTCCTCGTGGAAATAACCAAAGGAGATATTCAGGTCAGACGGAAATATACTGGCATCAGGTATGAGTCACCAGGGAAAACCCAGGGAGGAGTGTTGCGACATAACACGCAATAATGACGTCACATAGCTCGGGGTCAAAGGTCAAATTGGGGCCATACGCCGATCCATCTACTAATGTGAGAATAATGCCCACCTTAACCCTCCCTTGTAATCTCAGCTCTCAATCTACCCTAACGCGTTTCACTGAGGGGGAGAAGGTTTTCCATATCATCTATTTCCTTCATCATCCTGTCCCCTTAGGTCATACCAATCTAGTCACTTGGTGAGCAATATGAGAGTACTTAGACATACGTACGAATAAAAGTTAAAACAAAAAATGTCACTTATTATGTAGAGATGTGGGGGAGGAAATGGGAAAAGGGGAGGGGGTCATTGATTTCTATTAATACACCGCAGGCATATTATACTCTTTCATTAAATTGTGTGAGAAAGTATAGGAGAGAGGGAGTATAAACGATTGGCGGTCTTACCCTCCCCTCCCCTTTTCCCGGTATCTAAAAGTGCGACTAAACGACCTCATCATCGCGGGGACGAATTGGTCAATTTGTTCATTGACCAGTTGGTGAGCGAGCTCTCTATCCCCGCCTACCAGTGGAACTGAAGACGCGGTGGACATTGCTATCTCCGTCCTCATCGGGAGATGACGTCTGGAGACGGACAGGCTGTTTCTGTCTGGCTAGTGTGAAAGTGCAGGAGGGATAGGTCGAGTCGTCCTCTGTTATCCACTGGTCTCCCTTTACACCTCGTCATGGGTACCTCAACCGTGCTCCTGATGGCGATAGTGGTGCTGCTGGTGGCAGGCTGCGTTTCGGCCGACAACAGTTCGATGGTCGTCCGGTTTGAGGACGAGATGGATATGGACCCTATACCTGCGAATATCAGCGCTCTTAACACGACAGGTTAGATGGAATATGATTTAGACCCGACTTAGGGAGTCGAATGTTCTAAGGCAGTTTGGCTCAATTGGTGGTCCGGGCTCACTGAAAATGTGGCCCTTAAAGTATCCTGGAATAAAAGTAAAGACACATCCTCGGTTGTAGATGTGACATATCTAATTAGTAAAATATAAATAGTTATTTAAAAAAAACAAGGTTGCTTTTTATTACAAGAATTATGCATTTTTTGGCAGTAACATTTGAAAGATTCCACCTGCTAAAAATCTCATTTATGTAAGCCCATGAGCCTTGAAAGTAGGTTTTGCTAGTACCAAGTCTTACTACCCGTTCGGGTACGCTTATGTACTAATTATGCTAATAGTTTTTGGGATAAGGGAGCTTTTATTTTTAGAAATTGTACGCGCATTTGCGTGTAGGAAGAGTGTAAAACCATTTTGGAAAAACAACCCTCAGTACACCCGACCGATATTCGAACCTCGATCTCCCCGTCATCGGCAGTCTAGCTTATTGCGAGAGTAGCGCTTTAGACCACGTGGCCACCGAGGCAGCTGTGAAAGTAATTGTTTATTAAATGTTGTTTGTAGGCCTATATTAAGTTGATGTAATAGCTAAATATATATTCGACCCACAGTTCAAGGTGATAGTCCTTGGGATGAAACACGTTGGACCACCCTTTGCTAAGGCGTCATTATCACAATATTCTGAGTGCCCATGACGGATAGATTGGGGTTCATATCCCGGTCAGATGTACAGAGAGTGCTTAGTCATTAAGTGGGTTTTCACTTTCTCTAGATGAAAATTCGGATAAATGTCCTTTAAATTCAAGATTCCTCATCCTTAACACTTAAGTGTAATTAGTAAATAATCACCTAACCCGAACACACATGCACACACACAAAAGTTTAGAACGGGTGTTGAAGTTTGTATTTACAATCGTACAGTATTTAGTTGTCTCGTGGTGACCTGGCGGTCTAGGGGTAAGGTGTCAGACTTCTATGCTGGCGGCCGGGGTTCAATCCCAGGTTCCGGCAAAGATTTATCTGATTACCAAACCCTTCCTTCACCTCTGGCAAGACATCTTGTGAATGTGGGGAATGCCAGGCCTCCGCCGTGGTTCGGATTCCACGTTAAACTGTAGGTCCTCCATTTCATCTCACAATCACCCTACCATTACACATTAGCGTAAGTGCGTATAACCCGAACGGGTAGTAAGACGCGGTGCTAATAATAATAATAATAATAATAATAATAGTTGTCTCGTAGAGAAGAAACTAGATGCAGCGGCGTGCCGTAGAAGTGCTGCCACGGTAAGCAGAGCTTAATTTGTTTGCCACCGTATCGTACTACCCGTTTGGGCTGTACGAATATACACTAACTATGTTAATGTGTTCTAGATGAGAAAGGTTGAATTTAGAGTCAATGTACCCACATTTTCTATAACATTCTTATGAGGAAAATCCCCTTCAGCATACCTTGTCGGGATTCTAACTCCAATACCACTACTGTCATCGGCAGTCCCAGTATATTGCAAGAGTGACGCCTTAAACCATTCGACCATTGAAGTGGCTCAGAGCATTTTAAACACTGTGCCTGTTAAATGTTCTATACCACTTACTACCCATTTGACCAATCACACATCTGATCTCACCTTACATGGTAAATAATTCATTTCCATTGATAGTTGGCGAATATTCTACTAAGCGATAAGGTGACCTGGTGGTCTAGGGGTTAGGTGTCAGACTTCTGTGCTGAGGGTCCGGGGCTCAATCCTCAGTTCCGGCACAGATTTATCTGATTACCAAACCCTTCCTTCACCTTTGACAAGACGTGTATTAATCACAACTTGTGAATTTGGGGAATGCCAGGCCTCCACTGTGGTTCGGATTCCATGTTAAACTGTAGGTCCTCCATTTAATCTCACAATCACCCTACCATTACACATTAGTGTAAGTGCTTATAACTCGAACGGATAGTAATACGCGGTGCTAATAATAATGATAATAATAATAATATTAAGTGATAAAAACAGGTATAGTGTCAACTAACTCTACCAACCCTGGCAACCCTTCACGACATGTCACTGACTGTTGTGAGGGGAGGGGAAACTCTTTCCCTTTAATATGGTTTTCAAAATATTACCCATATCGTCTCCCACACCCCATTATACAACTCCTGGCACATTTTAAGTTTTAACAACAATAACGTCCAACACCCTATCGCGGTCAGTAGCGTGTCTGTCTATTAAGTTGAGGGTCCCGGATTCAATTCCTGGCATGGATGAAGAACTTCTCATTGGTGAAAATATGTGGGTTTAACAGTGATGAATAAACGGGTTGGGGCTAGAGGTTGTGTCTGTTATAGATTTAAGTTAGCTTATAAGTCGTGTGATGATATAACAAGTCGGTTTAGAAAGTGAACGTTAAATATCTCAAATAAATTAAATGAAAAGGAAAGAACAGTAACGAATAAGAAATGTCTGGTACGCATATTTTATTTTAATACAAATAATACTAAATATGTTAATCCCCGTTCTACTTTTAGTTTTCTACTAATTATGTTTTCTACTGTATTTTTTTATTTTTAAAAGTCATCCCATGCCCTTGCATTTTACTGTTTATCTTTCTCTTCAAGATAAATTTACATTGCGAGGGGTGAAGGGAGCTATGATTTGCCTCACAACAGTTTTAGTTTTTAATAGTTCAGTATGAAAACCTGTCTTAAATAGTCAATGCTCAAAAATGATCTGGGGTACCCCTTAGACTCCTCTTGCATCCAGCACTTTGAGGGCCTCGCACTCTTAACGTTATTAGCTCAAAAGTCACTCTTAATTTATCAAAGACTATATCAGAACCGCCCGACTCGGTGGCGTAGTTAGCTAACGCGCTAGTCATGTTGAGCTCGACTGCCGAGGACGGGGATATCGAGGTTCGAATCTCGGTCGGGTGGACTGGGCGGGGGAGGGGGTTACCTAAATGGCTTTCCACTCTCCCTCTACGCAAATGCGGGTTCACGTCCTCTAAATTCAACCTTCCCAATTCCTAATCCATTTGCGTAATTAGTACTTAAGCGTATAACCCGAACGGGTAGTAAGATGCGGCGCTAAATAAAAAAAATATCAGTACCTTACTCCCTAAGATTATTTATCAGCACGTTCACTCTGTTAATTTATCAAGAGTTTATATTTAGCACCACGTCTTACCACCCGTTCGGGTTATACGCTTTAAGTACTAATTACTCAAATGGATTAGGGATTGGGGAGGTTTAATTAGAGGAAGTGAACCCGTATTTGCGTGGAGGGAGAGTGGAAAACCATTTAGGAAAAACCACCCCCAGTTCACCCGACCGAGATTCGAACCTCGATCTCCCCCGTCCTCAGCGGTCGAGCTCAACACGACAAGCGCGTTAGCCAACTACGTCACCGAGGCGGGTTATCAAGAGTTATATCAGTGTCGTACTCCCTAAGCTTATTTATTAGCACATTCCCTCTGCTAATTTTTCAAAAACTATATCAAAAGCTAACTCTCTAAGCTTATTTATCATCACAATCCGTCTGTTAATTTATCAAGGACTACCTATATATATCAGTACCTTGCTCCCTAAAATATGTCATCAGCACAACCCCTCTGCAACTTTATCAAAGGCTATATCAGTGCCTTTCTCCCTAAGCTAATTCATCAGCACAACCCCTCTGCAACTTTATCAAAGGCTATATCAATGCCTTTCTCCCTAAGATAATTTATCACCACAGCCCCTCTGCTACTTTACCAAAGGCTATATCAGTGCCTTTCTCCCTAGCATAATTTATCAGCAAAGTCCCTCTGCTACTCAAAGACCATACTGCTCCAGATGATCAGAGATGTATATGAAATGTTTCAGATGACGACAACTCAGCCCTCAGCCCCCTGATGGAAGACGAGTTGCTCCTGTCACAGCCTCACCACGGTATACACGTGGCCAACTGGAGGTGGGACGAGATCGGACTCTTCTTCGCCTTCTCTCTCTTCATCCTGACAGCGGGGCTCGCTAAAGTGGGTGAGGAACTTGTCGCGGCTATGTTTTAGTTACTTTTGTTAACTACCCACATGGGGTGAACATGTGTAATAAACGTCAAGCTCATCTGGCCATGTTTACCCGGGACCCGGGTGGTCTGATGGTGGTATTTACCTTCTCTCGACCACTCGGCGAGTCGATATATCGCGATAAAAAAAAATCGAACTCAAGATTTTGATGGATGTTGACGTTTCATGATCCCCTGAACCCGAAAAAATATTTTTTTGCAATTCCGTATGTCTGTATTTCAGCATAGAGCCGAAACCATTTTATCAATCGGGCTAAAACGTGTTAACTAGGGTTTTCATAAATGTTTATTTTAAGATAAACGAAAGAGAAATTCTGTGATATGCACCGTACCATTTATTTTAATACCCTATACATGGATGGATTTTTTTTAGCACCACATATTACCTGTTTGGATTATTCGCTCAAGTACTAATTATTTTGATGAATTAAGGACTAGTAAGGTTTAATTTTAGAGGAAGTGCACTCACATTTGGGTGGAAGGAGCGTGGGCAAACATTCAGGGAAAAAACCCTCAATGCAACCGATTAGAATCGAACTCCAATCTCCCCGTATTTGGCAGTTTAGTCTGACACGAGAGTAGCGCGTTGGACCACGCGGCCACCGAAGAGGGTTTGAGGATATTACTAAAACATATAACACGTTAATATATATATATATATATATATATTCATCCTATTAACTTCACCTTAATCGTTCCAATCATATTAGTTTATATGTACGGATAGTCAGGGCAGATAGAAAGACGTGAAGGACAACCTTATCCTTTACTACTGGTCATCGGGCGACAAGCTACCCCGCGACATGCAAGTTATCAACTTGTAGGGGTCACCGCGTTACATGTTCTCTGATAATATGGGTGTAGTCAATCTAGCTATGTGTACAATGTGATCAAGGGTCGTATCGTCAGGTTGTCAATCATTGTTATCAGCCTCCTCCCACCGTCGTCGTCTGAGATGAACCTAACGAGGATAACACGTTTTGCTAACCATGGCTACTCAAATCCTTGTGTTTCAATTGATTAAGTGAGTTTTATTTAACCTTGTGGACCTTCGTAGCCAAACGAACGTCTCTGGCATATTAACTAAGTCAACCGGAGCGTGCTTTTAGTCTCCCACCGAGTGAAATTAACAAGTCAGGGAGACAACCACAGCTCACAGAGCAGAGTGTCTTTAGTTCAGGGATATATTGCTGTTGAAAGAAGGGGATATATTACTGGTTGAGAGTAGGGAGATATTACTGGTGAGAGTAGGGGTGATATTACTGGTGAGGGGGGATATATTACTGGTTAGAGTAGGGAGATATTACTGTTGAGAGTAGGGTGATATTACTGTTGAGAGTAGGGGTGATATTACTGGTGAGGGGGGATATATTACTGGTTAGAGTAGGGAGATATTAATGGTGAGAGTAGGGAGATATTACTGGTGAGGGGTGATATTACTGGTGAGAGTGGGGGTGATATAACTGGTGAGAGTAGGGAGATATTACTGGTGAGAGTAGGGGTGATATTACTGGTGAGGGGGGATATATTACTGATGAGAGTAGGGAGATATTACTGGTGAGAGTAGGGAGATATTACTGGTGAGAGGGGATATATTTCTACTGAGAGTAGGGGATATATTGCTACTAAGAGTAGAGGAGATATTACTGGTGAGAGTAGGGAGATATTACTGGTGAGAGTAGGGGGTATATTACTGGTGAGAGGGGATATATTTATACTGAGAGTAGGGAGATATTTCTGGTGAGAGTAGGGATATATTTCTACTGAGAGTAGGGAGATATTACTGGTGAGAGTAGGGGGTATATTACTGGTGAGAGGGGATATATTTCTACTGAGAGTAGGGAGACATTACTGTTGAGAGGGGATATATTTCTACTGAGAGTAGATGGAGATATTACTGGTGAGAGGGGATATATTTCTACTGAGAGTAGGGGATATCTTGCTACTAAGAGTAGAGGAGATATTACTGGTGAGAGTAGGGGGGATATTACTGGTGAGAATAGGGTGATATTACTGGTGAGAGTAGGGGTGATATTACTGGTGAGAGTAGGGGGTATATTACTGGTGAGAGTAGGGGTGATATCACTGGTGAGAGTAGGGGTGATATTAGTGGTGAGAGGGGATATATTTCTACTGAGAGTAGAGGAGATATTACTGGTGAGAGGGGATATATTATTGGTGAGAGGGGATATATTTCTACTGAGAGTAGGGAGACATTACTGTTGAGAGGGGATATATTTCTACTAAGAGTAGAGGAGATATTACTGTTGAGAGTAGGGTGATATTACTGGTGAGAGGGGATATATTTCTACTGAGAGTAGGGAGATATTACTGTTGAGAGTAGGGTGATATTACTGGTGAGAGGGGATATATTTCTACTGAGAGTAGGGAGATATTACTGGTGAGAGTAGGGATATATTATTGGTGGGAGTAGGGGTGATATTACTGGTGAGAGGGGATATATTTCTACTGGGAGTAGGGAGACATTACTGTTGAGAGGGGATATATTTCTACTGAGAGTAGAGGAGATATTACTGTTGAGAGGGGATATAGTTCTACTAAGAGTAGAGGAGATATTACTGTTAGGAGTAGGGTGATATTACTGGTGAGAGGGGATATATTTCTACTGAGAGTAGAGGAGATATTACTGTTGAGAGGGGATATATTTCTACTAAGAGTAGAGGAGATATTACTGTTGAGAGTAGGGTGATATTACTGTTACTTCGGGTTCAAAACCAACATTTACATTAAACAACAAGGAAACTTACTCTATCAGGGTAAAACATAAAATAACAATAATAATACATAAAATCGAACACGAGACTTTCTCAGAACCTCTGGGCCATGTTGGGGGAAAAATATACTTTTACTGATCCTATACCTCGCACACGACTTCGTTGGTGCTGACTGACAGCTGACAGCACTAAAAAGTTACTAGAACAAATTATGTATCCCTACGCCAAACCATATGATCTGCAAAAACATGTGTTTAGCAGCTGTCACTTCTGACAGTCGAATTTCAGGTCTATACAACAAACCTATATGACTGTTTTATTTATTTGCTATGTATTGTTTGTTGACCTTGATATGTTGGTGGCCTAGAATTAATTATTAAATTTTTCTAGAATATAAATTTAAAATAAAAATTAGCATTTAATCCCATATTAGTTTTTATTGTAATGAATACATAATTTTTAATTAAAAAATCCAATTTTTTTTGTTAATATTAGTATTATTAACAACATTATAAATGTGAAAAATCTGAATATCTAGTACTACACATATAAGAAAAAAAACAGTCATAAACCTTTTTAACAGTATTACAACATATTGGTGACCTGGCGGTCTAGGGTTAAAGTGTCAGACTTCTGTGCTGGGGTCCGGGGTTCATTCCTCGATCCCAGCACAAATGTATCTGATTGCCAAACCCTTCCTTCACCTCTGACAAGACGTGTATTAATCACAACTTGTGAATGTGTGGAATGCCAGGCCTCCACTGTGGTTCGGATCCCACGTTAAACTATAGGTCCTCCATTTCATCTCACTTCAACCCTACCATTACACATGACCGTAAATGCGTATAACCCGTACGGGTAGTAAGACGCAGTGCTAATATTAATAATAATAATAATACGTATCAGAAAACATTCTAAAGTAGTTTAAAGTAAGGAGTGGTAATAAACTTGGAACTTAGATAGAAAACTCAGGAATAGCTATAATAAAATATATATATAGCTTTCCAAATAATAATAATATTTAGCACCGCGTCTTACTACCCGTTCGGGTTATACGCTTTAAGTACTAATTACTATAATGGTTTAGGAATTGGGAAGGTTGAATTAAAGGAAGTGAGCCCAAATTTGCGTGGAGGGACAGTGGAAAATTCATTTAGGAAAAACCACCCCCAGTTCACCCGACCGAGATTCGAACCTCGATCTCCCCGTCCTCAGCAGTCGAGCTCGACACAACGAGCGCGTTAGCCAACTACGCCACCGGTGCGGGTACCTTTCCAATTGAATGAATTACATAGTTTTAAAATTGTTATATGAATTAAGTGAATTTTAATATTCAAAAGATTGATTTTATTTTGCTTTTAATAAGCTACAAAATGGCATATATAAAATTTTTCAATAAAGTGATATAACATCAACTAAAAAAACATGGGTTGACGACAAGGCTAAAATACATATATAAAATATTAAAATGTATTTACAAAACTTAGATACAACAAATTAAGGATAAAAACAAAGTCTAAAGATCAACAGTGTTGTAAATTAGGTAGTAAAATTGAATTAATGGGTTAGCATCTCCCAATCAGGTTTAATAAAGTAATGAAAATGTTCTAGTTACAACGTTTATGAAAAATATAATTATTTTAATTTAAGGCTATTTATAAAATCTAAGCGTTATCTTGGTTCAATCCCATTACTCATTGTGATAATCAGCCATTAGAATGATGCTGATTTATATTCTTCCGGCATGTTTCAGTATAAAAATACCATAATCATGGACAACGTAAAATGAAATTAAACAACCACGAAGAAAACTTGAGACTTAAGTTGTACGAAAATCTATGATAAATTACTGTTATATTCATGATTTTGTAAAAGACAATTAATAAACAAACAAACTTGCCAACGTCGCTGTGCGGGACACAATATAGAATTAACAAAAATCTATTTTAGATTCACTCCTCTTAAACAGTTGTATAAAGTATCTAATAAAAATACAATAACTTATAACTTGAAGTCTTAGCCTGGTATTTATTTAATCAACACTGGTGAAACCCGCCTCGGTGGCGTAGTTGGCTAACGCGCTTGTCGTGTTTAGCTCGAACGCCGAGGACGGGGAGATCGAGGTTCGAATCTTGGTCGGGTTGAACTGGGGGTGGTTTTTCCTAAATGGTTTTCCACTCTCCCTCCACGCAAATACGGATTCACTTCCTCTAATTCAACCTTCCCAATTCTCAATCCATTAGAGTAATTAGTACTTAAGCGTATAACCCGAACGGGTAGTAAGACGCGGTGCTAAATATTATTATTATTATTTTTATTATTATTATTATTATTATTATTATTATTATTATTATTATTATTAACACTGGTGAAAGACTTGCAAGTAATTTTTTATTACATTTCACAGATTTTTTTTAATAGGCCTGCCATAAAAATTCTAAAACTCGAGGCTTAGCCTAGAGGGCAACACAACACAATCTTGGGGTTAAAAGATTTATTTTATAGTCTTGATACAATTAAATTTTCGAATAATGTAATCGATCACTGGGAAAAACTCGCTATTTTATTTTATCACACGCTTTAAGGTTATATTAGATAAATAATTATTCAAAGATCACTAAAAATCTGTTTATTTTCCGAGGATAGCACGCTCACACACCGAAATAATATTCACAAAAGAACACACAGATTACTTAGTAGCCGAATTAATATTAAAAAAAGACCGTGTATTATTCAAATTTGTAATAAAATTATTAACGGGTAGAATAGACACGCCTAAATACAAATCAATAGTACTCAACTATAAAATATTTTGTTCTTCAACTTGTTGACTCATGCACGTGATTTTATTAACTGTATTTTATACGATAATTCACTGTTATAATGTATTTTAAAATGGTTATATTTTGGTTGTTTGCTTAGTATTGAAGACCCTCCTCGGTGGCGTAGTTGGCTAACGTGCTTGTCGTGTTGAGCTCGATTGCTAAGGACGGGGAGATCGAGGTTCGAATCTCGGTTGGGTGAACTGGGGGTGGTTTTTCCTAAGTGGTTTTCCACTCTCCCTCCACGCAAATGCGGGTTCACTTCCTCTATTTCAACCTTCCAAATTCCTAGTCCATTAGAGTAATTAGTACTTAAAGCGGATAACCCGAACGACGAGTAAGACGCGGTGTTAAATATATTAATATATATTGATATAATCAGTCAGTTTAGAAAGTGGATGTTAATACCTCAAATAAATAAAACTATTTATTTCCAGTGATAATGTTTAACAATATTGTAATCAAAAATTAAATTGAAATATATTAGGACTTTTTTTTATTGGATGAGACTGACAAAGTGTCTTAACATTAATTTGTTAGTATTAAAAGTATAAAGCTTAATTCGTCCAGTGTTCTTTTGTACTAATTGCACGATAAAGCATCTCTAATGTATTACCATGGTTTATTACTTGAAATCTCCTGGCTTCTTGCCACTTGCCAATATTTAATGATGTAAGATAAGAGTTAAATGAGTCAAACAATAGACCCTTAATTTTTAATATTTCTTATAGCAGCGTCACTTTACTTGCTATATACATTGCTTGAACAGCCCGCTTCAGTGGCTGGATGGTCTAAGGCATCATTCTTGTGTTAGACTGGCCTGTTGAAGATGGGGAGATCAGAGTTCGAATTCCAATCGGGTCTACTGAAGATGATTTTCACCTATTGGTTCCCCACCCTTGTTCCACGCAAATGAGGGTATACTACCTCTAAATTGCTTCTTTCCTTACATTAGACTAACTATAGTCCAGTGACTTTAGTGATTTCTCACGGATTAGTTCCGAGTTAGCTGAATTTTGGTGTACATTTTCATATAGTAGTTAAGACCCTTCCCCCTCATTATTATTTTCAACACACATATTGAAGAAACACAATAGACTCTACCATAAAATATGAGTAATAAATTAAATTTTCAAAATAAAATATCCTATATTAATCGCTGATAATGTAGCTTTATATTGGTGAAAGAATTTTTAAAATCGGTCCAGTAGTTTTTGAGTTTATCCATTACAAACAAAAAAAAATCAAATCTTTCCTCTTTATAATATTAGTGTAGATAAGTCTCATAAATAAGATACGTTTTTCCACAAAACACAAATATAAAGTTTACGTTAAAGGTGAGTTAAGCTTCGAACTATCTAAAAGTCGAAAACAGAATATTTTTCGTTTCGACTTCGACACACACAATATACTTAGCATCTTGGATAAAAGGAACAGATTTTAGATTTCTCACTAAATATGACATATTTAAATAGATAATAACTATTACAACAGCTACCAAACAATATTTAAATACCTACTGGTTATTAAATTACATCTCTAACGTAAACAAGAATAAAGTCAGAAATGTCAGCATAAGCGGGCTTTGTCATTTTCTCTAAACATTTATATTTAATTACATGCACATAATTAATAGTTAATACTAGTTTAATAGGACAGTGAACCAAATTTTGAACTTCGACCTCATCTTATATTTAAAAAATGACTTTTGAAAACACCTTCCTAGCCTTAAAATGTGAATAAAAAGTGGTAGGCACAGCCTTAAGATTATTCCACTATTAATATCAATACTATAGTAATATTACTTTAAATATGATTAATAATGATACGTAAAAAGCAAGTTTTATCTATTATAACTCGTGAATTGTAATTATTTGAAATCATTGAATCATTATTTATATCTTACATTTATATGTTTATTAAAATTGTGCAATAATTATTTTTTATTGCGGAATAACTTTAAGGGACAAATTTCACTTTCCTTCAAGTGTGTAATATTAATTGTTTATATTATGTTTGCAGCTTTTCATCACGCCCATTTCCTGTCCACCCACATCCCGGAGTCTTGGTAAGTCCTGCAATATAGACTACTTGCATGACACCGTCACGCATCTCGAATCTGTTCTTTAGATTTTAAAAAACACACACACTAATATTATATATTTTATTTTATCTTTTAGTCTGATGATCATCGTTGGGATCACCGTTGGCGGATTCATATAGTGAGTAAGTTTTATCAATTTTAATTTATAAAAACATTATTCCACGACGTCATGTGTTTAAGGTGGGATGTAGGGAATTTGAGTTAAGTTTAGTGTTTTAGCGTTTTTATAACAAAACTATTGTTTGACCAAACTAAATAAAATATTTCTCCAGTAAGGAGATAGAATTTAATTTTCTTCACGCGATGATATCAAAATCTCTTGATTATATTGCATGAGCATATTAACATTTTATGATACACTTTTTAAGCGAAGATAAAAAATTGTCATTAAATTACGGGACATCCTTGACAGATATTCAACAACCGTTGATATCACCCTGTGAATAAAATTAAACTCTATGTTTCTACTGGAGCAATATTTTATTTATTTTGACTATAGAAATGTTTTAACATAAAAATAGTAAAAATAATGTCGTTAACTCATATTTCCTTCGCTCTCACCTTTACGAGGGAGAGAAACGCGAGTAATTTTTTGCAGTTTTTACGGCAAAAAAACTTTTGGACCTAAATAAATAAACTATTGCCCCCGTAGAAACCTCTAGTTTGATTTTCTACACATATTAATATCAAAAGTTCTTGAACATCTCTTGAATTTGAACGGAAACTTTTTAAACGAAGAGGAAATGTCTTGGTATAATTACGCGAGGTCCGTGACATATTCAAGGACTGTTGAGATCACCATGCGCAGAAAAGTAAACTAAACAAACTAGTTCAATCTAGGGGAGATCACATTACACTACCCACACCCTAATTTATCATCATAAATGTAATATCTTAGTAACAGAAATACCCGCCTTGGTAGTCGAAGGGTCTCCAAGGCAACGGTTCCCAAACCTTTTTCGCTTGCGTACCCTTTGGCAGCCCATTTCCATAAATGGTGCCCTTAGTTTTAGCGAAATGTTTAATTACTACAGTAGTAGTTATTTCTAATTTATTTGTTTCAACTGAAAATAAATGGTCTAATAATAGGATTAAAATAAATGTAATATTAAGGGGAAATATATTTTTACATTAAAAAAAAGCAAAAGTTACAATACAAACTAAAACATTTAACTAATTTATTAATAACTATAAAACTATTTAATGTTTGAAATTGAAATCATTTTCTAAAGGTCGAATATAGAATAAACCCCGAACCGTCCCCTGCCATATCGTTGAGTTAATTTCATAACTTTTGGCCAATCTTCAATCTTACACAGCTGGCCATTATTCGAATATTTTCGCGTACCCTCAAACTTCCTGGCACGTATATCACATTGAGAACCGCTGGTCTAAGGCTTCATTCCCGTGATAGACAACACTATCGATGACGGGGGAGACCGGGGTTTCAAATCCCGGTCGGGTGTTTTGAGGATTTTGTTGTTGTTGCCTAAATGGTTTTTCACTCTCTCTCTCTCTCTCTCTCTATCCCCAGGTAAATGTGAGTTTACTTCCTCTCAATTCGACCTTCATCATCCCAAGCACGCATTATAGTAGTTAATAGGGCGATTCGAGTTGATCCCAAGCGAGTTTTTCATGAAGTTTCCCTAGTATTGAGCAGAGTCGAGCTTGGGTTGAATAAATACATAATTTTAAAACTTAATTATGTAAATAAAAATAAAATATGTCAAATTTTTGTTTAGTATTCAAATATAAAATTTCTCATTTTTAAATAATTAAAAAATTAAGTTATAATAATTTATAAGATTAAATTCTAAATATACTGTGATAGTAACCAAAATCTTAGTTATAATTCAATTTTATTTTCCTAAGTAGAGTTTAAAAAAAAGCATTCATGAAAATATGTTTGGATGTAACGATTTAGCAATATTTAAAAAAAATCCCCACTATTCCCTCTCAGGCTTGAGTGTAGCCGTTTAATTGGTGCTGGTCTCTTACCAGAGAGAAATTAAAGCATTAAGTTTAATGAGTTTTAATATCTACTGTACATAGCACGCTTTGCTATCACTATCTTTCGTAGTGATAGGTCTGGTCTATCTCCTCTCGTTAACAGGCGTGCTGGCGAAGGTCTTGGGGTAGTAGTCGCGGAGAGTTGGAGTTTGGACTCTGTGTATCTTCTAGAGATAGTTTGGTCATTGTTTACCCGGGTCGCGGTCGAAGGCAAACATTCCTCAAAAGCTCGGGAAGATTATAATGGGGCCCAAGTGGACGTGTTGAAGTTAGCCCACTCGGGGTTCGCGCTGGCTCACGTAAGGAGTGGAGGGGGTGGAGTAAGGTCGAGGGGGGGGGAGATAATCAATGGGTAACAGGTGATAGCCCGTGGGGCTTAGGGGAGAGAGGGGTATGGGGGAGCGCGGATGGTAGGAAAGATGCGGGAATAGGTGTCGAGGGAAAAGTATATGGGAGAGTGTGGGAGAGAGGTAGCAGGGGTTTGATCCGAAGAGTTGAGTGAGGTCAAACCACGGGGTTGAGATGGCGAGCATACTAGATAAGAGTACCATCTCAGCATATGGTAGGTCCTTTGGTGGAATAATATCCTGGACGTTTAGAGCTTGATGCAGATGCTGGAGGTCGTTGTTTCATCCTATTCTCGTTTCCGCTTAATACGTCGCGCTTGTCCAGAGCACTGGACGTAACCCATGCTGTGTTGCCGAATGATATGCTTAGACTGAGTATAGCGGTATGCCTAGCGAGGGAATGAGGGGGAGAAGAAATCCCGGGGATTCGAGTGGATATAAGAGGTCGGGACCCTCGGCACTCAGTGGTGCGGTGAGGAAAGAAAAGTAGTAGTGACCCTTAAGGTGCGTATACATCTGACGAACTTACCCTGTATTCTACCATCTCCAGGGATCCGACCTGTTTCACGAACATTCAATAGTGATACACAGTTCAGTGGAATATTAGTGAGGGTGCTTGTTGGACATGTCTTCCCACGAGGAAACATTAGCGATAGCTATGGCCAGTGGCGCCATATTACTTATAGCAAATTTAATTGAAAATAAAAAAAATAAAAAATAAAAGACTATGGTGGTGCACTGAGCTATATAAAAAACGGGCCGATTCGGAACTACTGTTAGATCTTATGTCCCAGCACATAAGTGTACAGTATACAAAAATGGTCAGAATGTTTCCTACAGATTTTGAAACCTTGTTGAACAAAATAGGACCAAAAATCTCTAAAAAGCAAACACATTTTCAATGCTCCTCTGGGCAGTAATTTGCTCCGTGATTGTACAGTATCTAGTATATACAGTAATATGTTTAGAGAGAAAGTCATATTGTATTATAGTAATAAATAATCAAGACTTCATATTATTTAGAAATAAAAACTTACCTTTTCTTGTGCTTTTTGAATTCTTCTCTTTCCTTTTCTCCTTTCTTTAGTATACCAATGACAACCCTTTTCTTTCACGCTTCTTCTGGTTGACTTATTAAAGAAGCAATTTCCTTCCGCGCATCTTCTTTTATGTTTTTTATAATAATTATTGTCTTTCGGATCCCACAGAACATTAACATTATAAAACATTATAAACATTAAGGTTTGTGGGTACGTACCACTTAGCCGAACTCACAAAAAAACGTCCAAGGTAGAAATGATAATCCCTTTGAGTTCGTTCCAAAAACCTACTCTCAGTTGGATCGTAACGAACCCGCTGTGGTAGGTTCGTTGGGGGTTCTTAGGCCCGTCTCAAATACACAAACCTGTTACAATACAAGGTAGAATACAGGGTAAGATCGTCAGATGTATACAAGACTTTAGCACTCAGTGACGTGATGAGGGTGGGGGGAGAAAGATAAGAGATAGAGACCCACAGCAGTGTGGTGATAGTGTGAGAAAGGGGTAGGCATCCTTGGCATTCAATGGTGCGTTGAGGGGTGAAGAGAATAGAGATAGGGACCCTATGCAGACAGCGGCCTAGTGAGAGGGGGAGATAAGGTAGGTAATACATTACCAGTTTGTAGCTCTGAGGTAATCATCTAATATTTGATCTAACTGGGACCGGAACCACTACAACGCTTATGCCTGTGGTTGTGGGCCACCTGCTTTTACCCTTCTAGCAGAAGTGACTAGAACGTGCTGGCAGGAGTGGCAAGATGCGCGCGCGTAGCGTTACACTGTAGAAGAGAGCCAGCCTTGACACGTTGGTCTACTAGGGGTGGGGTGTGTGCAAGAGCATCCTAAGCTCATGATTTTAAGAAGTCCACGCAGGTGCAGTAGCCCCATGGTTTCTTTGGTGCTGACTGACAGCTCACAGCTGACTTCTGACAGTCAAAATTGAGGTATATACCTAAATTTTGACTGTCAGAAGTGACAGCTGATAAATATATGTTTTTGCAGATCAAATGGTTCGGCGTAGGGATACATAATTTGGTCTGGTGACTTTTCAAAGCTTTTAGCTGTCAGCTGTAAGCTGCGAGCTTCATTGGCACAAAACATATTCAACTGGGGATGTTCTATTCATGGGCTTTGAATCGATTCTCTGGCTCGATCTAGATCAAGAGACGTAGTATTGATTCAGGCTAAAGATCGGGTACATTGAATCGATCCTCTCAATATCGATCTAACGATTCATGTAAATACAATTTTCTTTATCTGACTACACTAACCAAAAGTGCTGCACCTAGAAATTTACACCTAGGGTAGGGGTGGGGGTGCGTCAAAATGTATCGGGTGGGAAGGGGGGCATCAACATGTATCGGTGGGAGAGGGGGGGGGAAACAAAAATGTATCAAGGACATTTTCTAAAGCCAACGAAATTAAATTTCCCCGAATCGATTCGAAGTTTTGATTTTTTTCGATCTTTCGATTCGATCTTTTTGAAATCGATATAACAAAAATTAATACGTGAATCAGATCAAGGCCTTTAAATCTATCCAAAAAGTTGATTAATCGAAGGCAAATAATCGATTTTTGAAAAGATCGATCCAAGAACGAACATCCTTAATTCCAATTAGTAGAAAGAAGAGTAAACACTTAGTCATTCGTCGTCAAACACCCAATTCGAAGCAAAAAATAACAACCCTTTTCAAGGAGTTTGAATATATAGTTAAAGCTCGAATTACGAGTATTTTCCCAGCTCTAATAATTAGTAGTACATATTCGTACAACCAAAATGGCTTGTAAGACGCGGTTCTAAATAATGTAAAAAAGTAATAAGAAGAGTTTATCAAGAGTAAACCTATTTTTATAGGCCCTGGCTATTATCGAAGTAGACTACAAGCGAGTATCCCCTACTACGAAACTTATGAAGAACAGATTTAACTTTGTTCTCTCTCAGTTAATTGTTGCCAAATGTACTCCTTTTAAGTTCTGTCGGAAAGTGGTGTGATAGGGGTAAAAAGCAGCTAATGACAGCCTCGACGAACCAACGTTGCAAATTTTGTCTTTTATATTTAAGGGAAGATAGACCACGAGAGAATGACAATGATTTTTCGATTATATTTAACTTAACATACGTTGTATCCACTGGTTGCAGTCTGTCAGGGGTACCTGTACCCAGCAACGAGGAGAACAGGGTCGTCCCTCAACTCCACGTCAGGGAGTTCGCCATCCTCACGTTCACACCCAGGCTGTTCTTCCTCGTTTTGCTGCCGCCGTGAGTTCCTCATTTGTTTTCACAAGTCCCGTCTATAGGTACTCAGTCGGTAGAGTGTTGATTTTGCCAAGGGTCACGAGTCCGATTCCTGGCATGGCCAAACTATTTGTCACTTGGTGAGATTCCTATTTTACGGTGATAAATTAACAGTAGGGTTACTGGTTGCCGTGTTTATTCTAATATAAAAAATGTATTAGTAATATACTAACACAATTGGTCATTTTGGAAAGAACACGTTAAATATTTTATTTAGGGTACTCTACGTGTACTTTCTGAACAAACGAATTATACTAGAACATTACTTTCAAACTTACCTAATTCTAGAACACACAGCGGCCATTCCTACTTCCATTATTTCATTTCTGTGAATGGGGAAACCCCATTTTAACCATATTTTTTTTGTCCGTGCTGGAAACCGAACCCCGCACCCTTAGATTGGTAGGCAGATGAGATATAATAAAGAATACGGGGGCCTATGACGCACGGGGAGGTCATTAGCACACGAGCATAGATTGTATCCTCCTACCCTGCCTCTGATTTCATTCTTCTACAAACTAAATATTAACCTCACTGGGACTCAAACCCAAATTATCTAAGAGATGGTTGCTCATTTTCAGAAATACAATACCGTAACAATCTTAGACCAAGGGTGAGTCTTGCCTTTTAATGGACACTAAATTGCTCAAGTACATTCCGTTTAAGCTTAAAGGTAGAAGTCTTACCTTGACAGATTACACTATGACCTTGGATTATAAGCTACACCATAGTGGAATAATCCAAGGTCGATATTCCTACTTTATAGGGCAAAAAAAAGGGACGATCATGGAAAACCAACCAGACATAGTATTCTACGACGATCCTCGTGCTATCCGTGCCTGTAGACACACGAACTAAACGTCAAGCTCGTATAGTCTAGTTTTTCCTGTCATGAAGGAGGTTGAGGTATTTAGGGCAGATTTCTTAAAACAGCTCACCATTCCCCCTCCTCATAAATGCGGGTACATTTCCTATAAGCTTACTCATCCCTGCCATATTAATAGTGTAACTATATGTGTACAACCGAGATGGGTAGTAAGACAAGATGGGAAAGAGAAACCAAACAAAGTACGGATGATGTTCCCTAGCTCACTCATTGTTCCCTCTGATTGCAGAGTCATCTTGGAGTCGGCCTACTCGCTCTATGATCAGGCGTTTGCCTGCAACTTCAACACCATCTTGCTCAACGCTGTGGTGGTGGGTATTGTTAGTCTCGGTGATGGAGGGGAAATAGACTACTAGTGACAAATAAACTAGTACAGTTGAATATAAATAAATAGAGAGAAATAGATAAATAGGGAGTAATATATAATTAGGGAGAAATAGTTAGATAGAAATAAAAAGGAATAAATAAGGAGACACAAAATGAATAGAAATAAATAAAGAGATATAAATGAATAAAGATAAATAAGTAGAGATAAATAAAGATAAATTGATCAATAGAGATAAATAAATATAGATAAATGGAAAAAATAGATTTATAGATAAATATATAGAAATATATAAATAATGAGGAATAGATAAACAGAAAGATATATGGATAAATAAAGATAAATAAATGAAGGTAAGACAGAAATAACTAGATAAATAGAAAGAAATTAGAGATAAATATAAATAAATAGATAAAAATAAATAAATAGATAGATAAGGAAAAAGAGAATTATATTTTAAGAGAGAGAGAGAAATCAAGTGAAAGTCTTAATAGAGTTTTATATTTATTACAATCTATTTATAAATTTAATGCATATATTTCACCTAATATCAGTAAGCTGTGCGTTGTATGTTACAGGGGACTATGTTCAACACATTCACCATAGGTGAGTCATTTTCATCTATTCATGTAAGTGCATGAATAAGACTGAGACAAGAATGTATTTAAAAAAAAGTCAAATACATCAAATTTATGGCAACTTAATCAACTTTACTACTTGATAGGCCGATTTTACACTAGCGGTTAAAACGCGGTGGTTTTGCCGCTAGCTTACGCCCCCAAACTCTTGAATCTGCACCTAACTGTCAAAACGAGACTTTTAAACAGCTATCAAAACGCTACTGATTCTACATTAGCGGTTTAAATGCAGCGGTTGTTGCTTCCATCTGTGCAGAATGGTTTAAAAATGAACATTGAACAGTCCAACTGTATTGCGGGACTTATTTTGTTGGAGGAAATTAGCAACAAAAAGAATCTCGTCAAAAGAGACGTTGATGTACTCACCCCACATTATCGAACCGTCTCTCAACAGGACAGTTTTATATTATGTTTATGAATCACAGAATGTACCCAGAGAAGTTCTTTTTGTACTAGATTGTCTGTGGTTTCATTTGATGAGCTACTGGGTTTAGTGAATGAAAATATTGCAAAACGTGATATCACCTAGAGGAAAATTATTATTTCTGCTGAGAGACTTGTGACATTGAGGCACAACTGCCTGATAACGCCTGGTGTAGCTTGATTCGCGTTTCTACCCCTGGGAGGTCTTAACGCCTCCAGAGGTAGCGGTCAAAACGCTGGTCGAGACCAAAACTTATTTTCTAACTTGATAACAAGGGTCTCATTCAAAGGCGCGGTTGCTAGCGTTTTAACAGCGAGTGTAGAATAGTCCATAGTCATGTGACTTGTAGTTACGTGCGTGACGTTTATATATGAAATGTATTTATCAAATATTAAGTGTCTGCTTTATTTTATTTAATACGTAAACAACACTTTCAAAAATAATCTGCTGTCTCGGAATTGGATCTCTCTTTAGTTAACCTGTGCCCCTTTTCTCTTCCCCCATTTCTTTACCTTTCCTGTTCCACTAATTCTCTCACTTTTCCTCTTAACGTATTTCTATCCCCTCTCCCCTTCCCTTATTTATCTCTCCTTTCCTCTTTCCTTAATTCTTTACTCCTCCTATTTCTCTACTCACAATTTTTCTCTTTTTCCCATCTCCTTTTCCTTTCTCACTAGGTTTCTCCTCTCCTCCATTTTTTCTCTTTCCTATTTTCTCTATTATCCCTCCTTTCCTCTTTTTTTATTCCTCTCCTCATCTCCTTCCCACTTTCTCTTACCTTATTCCTCTTCTCCACATCTTTTCTTTTCCCCTAGTACTTTTCTTACCCTTTTTATTTCCCTATTCCTCTTCTCTACTCCTTTTCCCCAAGTATTTTCCTCTCCCTCTCTCCCAATTTTTATTTATTATCTTTCCCTTTGTTCTCTTCACTTATTCCTCTCCTCTACTTCTTCTCCTCCTTTCTTTTCTCCTATTACTATCCTCTCTCCTTTTCCTCTTCCCCTATTTCTCTCGTCTCTCCATATTCCAACTTATCTTCACTTCACAACCCTACATTATCACTATAAGATTATGAAAAAATATGTGTATGTTACCATTATCTCAATATTTGTTCTTTTATGAGTAGTTTTAACACAAGAGCTATTAGATGACTTAAATAATGAGGATGGAGAAGTAAAGTGGGATATAGAATAAATACTGATGATCTGCAATGGTCACTTTTGATAGATAACATTGCCGATCAAATAATATTAATACTATTTTAACAAGCTATTAATGTTAACAACATAAACAGGAAAAATATGTTTGATTTCTTAACGTTTCTTTCCATCAGAATTCTACAATCACCTCTGATGGGACTGGAGATCTTATGGAGAGAATATTTATTTATCTTCTCTCTCTTCCCCCGGCTAACTGTTGTCAAGTCTCCTCGCTTTCAGTTATGTTGAAAGTTGGTGTTCTGAGCTAAGAAGGAGCTACTGGCAACGTGGACGAACCAGCGTTGCAAAATTTGTCAGATATTTAAGGGAAGATTTACCACGTGCAAACAAGAGAATGACAAACTCTGTTTTCCCAACAGTAACCACACAGTTCCCTCAGAGATGATACCCAGTGTAGTATGCTTGTCTCCAGACCATTAATTACAAAATACCACTGATATTACAGGTCCCATCTTGTACGGACTGTCGAACCTGGGGCTGTTGGGTCGGTTGCAACTGAACCCCACACCCGGGGCTCCACCTTACCACCTGGCCATCACCGAGTGTCTGGTGTTCTCCGCCCTCATATCCGCAGTCGACCCTGTGGCGGTCCTCGCCATCTTCCAGGAGGTCGGCGTCAACAAGGACCTCTACTACCTACTCTTCGGGGAGTCTCTCTTTAACGGTGAGATGAAAGAGGGACTGCCGTTGTCTAGCTGTGAATTAACATGCTCGAAGAAACGTTCTGATATACTTCGTAATCCAATGTTGACATTTGGTTCTTGTTTGACAGACGCTGTTACGGTCGTCCTGTACACCACGATGGTGACATTCAGCGAGATGTCCAGTATCCCTAGCGAGCAGTATCTTCTAGCAACATTAGGGTTCTTCACCGTCAGCCTAGGAGGCTGCTGCGTAGGAGTGATCTTCGGCCTACTGACTGCCCTCCTCACAAAGGCTACACAGGACTGTAGAGGTTAATTACTACTAGACCCATGAAGTTTATGCACCTAAAATACCAAAATACTTATTCACTCAGTCTATGGGATTAGGAACTCGACAGTTCATTGCTGCACTTACTAAAGTATGCCACCTATCCCTGGATTGTGCTAGTTCTATCCAGTCCACCTCATCACACCCTATCTCTTTCAGTTCCATTATAATATTATTGGCTATGTCTTACCAATGGTCTCTTCCCATTGGGTTTACCATTCATTACCCTGAACACGGTTCTAGATTCTTCCATTCGCGTTGCAAGTCTTGTCCCCCATAACCTACGGGACTTGAATATCCTAACAATGTCTTGTGATAAATACAGGGGGTATTCAACTCATCATTATGTAACCTCCTCCACTAATCAGTAGCCTAATTTCTTTTTGTATCAAATATCTTCTTAAGTACCTTTTTTTTTTCCAAACACCCTAAGTTTATTTTCGTCATGTAAGGTAAGAAACCACGTTTTACACCCATAGAGAACCAACAACCGGTAAAATTATTGTTTTGTTCTGAGTTTTACTTTCCTGGACAACAGGTAAGATGTCAACAACTTACTGACGTAGTAATAGCACGTATTCCCCAAATATGCACTAAAACGTAAAATGAGAACTTAAAGTTGATCAAGGTACGGTGTTTCCTGAAATTGCCAAACATTATCAAGGGTTATAACCCGACTTGATAGGGGTTTATCATTTATGTGTTGCATTATGGTTAAATTCTCGGACAGATGTAACTTTCAATGCTCACCATATAAAGCATTTCAAGCATGACTTGATTTAATATATTTAATCTCCCGATTCTGATTATTTTATGAAGGGGGAGTGAATATTTATTCTATCAAAACAGGTTAGTTTGTAAATGCTTGTATTGTAATCACCTCTTTCATGCATGCATTGCAGAATACCACAGTTTCATCTGTAGGGAAACACTTTTCGTTCAGAGATGAAAAACAGTTCCTTAATCATCTATATTTGCTGGTCTTTTTCATAGGAACGGCCTTATTTGATGGCTAGAAAAGTTAAAAGATCTATTTTCACGTATTCATAAAGTCAAGTTATATTAACTGCAGCTATCATTTTTGATAGATATTACTAATATCTATAAAATACTATTAATGAAATAATACAATGCCATCAATGTTGAGCGCAAAAAATAAAACATATATATTTTCTAAATTGCTCTCCTTATGAAAATGGATGTTCCACTGTGAATATGTACGTATCCGGTTTATTTCAGTGGTGGAACCTCTGGCGGTGCTAGGAGTATCTTATCTCTCCTACCTCACAGCCGAGCTTTTCCATTTTTCAGGAATTATCAGGTTAGAACATTTTTTAACAATCATGTCAGGTAACTAGAAAGTTGAACATTTAATTTTCAGCATTATGAGGGTGTATTTTATGTTTTCATTTGCCTTGTTTCAGTTTTATATTTTACATCTTCATCTC